>CM024761.1:28035097-28113311 GCA_014218235.1 Colocasia esculenta | reverse complement strand
GGGGAGAGCAAAGGCTTCTTGTACGACCCAGAACCCGCATTACCAGTAACACCAGTAACCCGAATTCTGACCCGCTAACCCACGAGACAAGCTCGGAAGGGTAGGAATTTAAGAGTCCGAGGAGACTATATGTAAGAAGATACACACCATGCAAAGCAGTAAAATTCCACTATATGAACATATCATATACAACCTCAGAGTCTGAGACAAGTACAGAGTACAGAAGTACAACAAAAAGTACTACTCACTGCAGCTAGGGAGCACCAACACCGGAGTGGCTAGACTCGCCTGGAACGGGAGTCGACGAAGACCACCTGAAGGGAAGGGAGTGAGTCTCAAGAAAAGAGACCCAGTAGGGAAAAGTAACCCCCCGGCAACTAGACTAAAGTGCGGAAAGTAAAAACTGAAAGTAAGTACACGTCGCACCACAACACAAAACTGTAAACCACGCGGCTCAGTAACACACACTCACACACACAGCAAGTAGGACTCAGCTAGGGTCTGTGGCTCGGCGTCCCGTCACCACAGAGGCTCTCACCCCAGCCACGTGTGCACACTACAGACGCTCTCTCTCGCGTCTGGTCCACTACGGTTTTTTCCCCTACGCTTGACCCTAGCGGTAGAGAAGGGCTCCACGGAGACCGGCTCAAAACCACCAAAAGGAGTACGCACAGGACAGAGTCGCAATCGATGTCCCGGCTCACTAGCGGAGGACAACCACACGCTAGTCGTCTAGACGGAGTATCGCACCCACGCCTAGGTAACACAACAGAAACGGGTACACGGTAACGCAACGCGCGTACAACAGACGGAACACACTCAACGTCTGAAACCCCGTACAGTAGTAAACACCTCGTGCCACAAACAACTACTCTTATGCACAGGCGGAGTCACACTCTAAGCCTGGCCCACTTGTGCTATTAGGGCGGACATCACCTGTCAATCGCCTCTAATCACACAACTTAAGTCTGCTGGGAGACAGGAGATTAACGGCCTGATCGATTGCCGCCAATAAGAGGTAAACGGCAACCCCTATGCCGTCAACAATAACTAAACGGAAATCGACCTTGTCGTTTAACTCATCCCTGAAGATCTCAACGTCAACAGATGTGGACGTTGATATCTTCAGTCCCCCATACCCAGAACTGAACCGAATCAGTCCCAATGGGCAGAAACACTTAACTAAACTCTGACTGATGGAGGGAAACACTTCCTCTCATCAATCTACACTACCAGAATATCATAAATAGATATCTAACACCTAGATTATCCAAACCACCCTCAATTCCGGCATGATACAACCCAACCCTAAACCATAAATTGCATTCCAATTCACTTAATTGGGCATGCTAGTTTGCTGGGGAGGGTTATAGGGGTTAAGTCCCTACCTCAGAACGCTTATCAATCCCAAACAGCCACAATCGCGCCGGATCTCCCCGAAGACTCCACGCGAATCACGCCAAAACCTCGTGTTTCCCACCCGATCTAGCAACGCCACAAGATCCAGGGCTTCCCACGAGCTCAAATCACTCAACAGAAGCTGCAGGAATCAAGAAAGGCTAAGATGGAAGGAAGGAGAGGAAAGGAGAAGAAGAAGCTCTGCTCTCGGGCTGCCCTATTTCAACAGGACTGGTTAGTCGACGTCCACATCTATGGCCGCCAACTGAACCGCCTACAGATTGACGTCCAGATCTCATGTCGTTAAGTTCAAGCTCAGACGTCCACATCGCTGGACGCTGACTCAGACTTAACGGCAAGCCTTGGCCGTCAACAGCAAGTCAACGACAATGGTCTTGTCGTCGACCACACAGAACCACTACAGACCCAATAAGGATCCATTAAAGACCCGAGACCTTACACTTCTCGTCCCTCCAGTAGTTCGGAACAGCTTCATAGCAGTGTCATGCCATCACCACCAGCAGAGTAAAGTTCTTACTTTTGGAGCCTTGGGGGTTTGTCCCTGGCTATGTTTATGTGTATGTTGATTACATAAGGAACCTAGTGTGTACTTTTCTTATGGACATGTATAAGCAATGTAATTTATGTGTGCTTAATGTGGTTCTTTTGTATTTTCACAGACATATGAGTTTGATATCCCTTGCGAGGCTTCGGTCCGATCGCGGGAGACAGAGTCGTGTCAAGCTCGTTATAGTGTTAACGGGTTTGAACGGCGAGATCCGTTACAATTGGTATCAGAGCAACAACCATGTAAATGTGAAAGAATGGGAAAAGTACGTAGTGGTTCCTTATCATGATCCTCTGCTAGTAGTTGGTCTTGTTTTTATAATAATATACTTGTTGTTTTTCCATGGATAAAATCTATATGTGCAGATCTTTAATGGCGGATAGGAGAGATTGGGGAGGAGGAGGTGATGACCCTGAGGAGTCTACTCACCAAATGATAGAGAGAATGTGGAAAAGTCTTACACATATCCGGACAAGGTTAGATCAACAACTACCGGGGCAATCTTCCGGGGTAGTACCACCGGTGACGGAGGAGATAATGCCAGCACCATTAGTACCATCTTATGGAGTAGAGGCACCCCTTGCAGTGCCTTTACCTCCAATGGTACCAGTGAGACCAGCAAGTATGGAGGAGTCCACAATGATGGTGGAGAGGTTTTTACGTTTGCAACTACCAACATATTCGGGAGGTCCAAATCCGGATACAACGGAGCATTGGATTCATGAGATTGAAAGGGTGTTTGTCACAGTGAGGTGTCCTCAAGCAGATAGAGTCATCTTAACAGCATATCAGCTGAGGGGCTTTGCACAGGAATGGTGGAGACTTAAGATGCAGACCGTGTTTGCCGGTAGAGCTGAAGAAGCAATCACTTGGGTGGAGTTTCTTGAGGTGTTCAATAATACTTTCTTCCCAGTGCAAGTTCAGCAAGGAAAGAGGGAGCAATTTAGAACACTTTAGCAAGGGAACTTGTCGGTGTTGGAATATCAAATGAGATTCATGGCCTTGAGTCGGTATGCCCCGTATATAGTAACTAACAATGCAATGATGATTAAGTACTTTATTCGGGGATTGAGGCCGGAGTTGCAAGATGCAGTTATACCTTTGATGTGTGGTACAGTGGAAGAGGTAGCCCAAAGAGCAGCAATACTTGAAAGAACAATTCAAGCCAAGCAGTCTAGCGGATCGAGATCAAGTGGTGGTAGTTTCCGACTTCCACAACAGTCTGCGGGTGTTAGTAAAGGAAAGGTACCTTCGGAGGGATCGTCTTCTTCGGGCTTTGGCAAATGGGGTAATAAGCTAAAGAAGATATTTAGGGGATGAGGAGGTGGTAAGAAGAATGGATTTCAGCAAGGGCGCGGCTATAAACCGGAGATGGAGGAGTCTCAGCAAAGCACGGCAAGGCAGCCTGGAGAATTTCGATGTTACAATTGTGATCAGCCGGGGCATATAGCGAGGAATTGTCCATACCCCAGGAGAACTAATTATGGTAGAGGAGTCCCACAACATCAACAACAACAACCACAACAGCAGTCATCGGCAGGGCAAGGAAGAGGCGCACCTTATCAAAGGGGCGGAGGATGAGGTCGAGTGATGGCGATTACCAGGGCTCAAGCGGAAGCATCAAATTTGATTGAAGGTATTATACCCATCTTTGAATATTCATCAAGAACATTTATTGATCTGGGTGCATCTCATTCTTTCATTTCCAAAGATTTTCTTGATGTTATGGTGCATCCTTTTGAGGAGAGGCAATGTGAGCTTATGGTGGAGGTACCGTCAGGAGATTTCATGCTTACTACATGTTACTTGGATGAGGTACCTATTATGATTCAGTGTAATCAGTTGCCAGCTAGGCTTTATGCTTTGCAGTTAAAGGAGTATGATATGATATTGGGAATGGATTGGTTAGAGGCATATGGAGCAGTGGTGGATTGCAGGAAAAAGAAAGTAAGGTTCAGCTATCTAGGAGGAGATTTATTTGAGTTTCAAGGTATGCCATTCTACACTCCTAAATTCATTATCTCTGCCTTAAAGGCTAGGAAATTGATTAATGCAGTATGTGTAGCCTATTTGGCATCTGTTAGCCTAGTTGGGGCAGAAAAAGTAGTGGATATGGTACCTGTTGTTAGGGAATTTGTGGATGTGTTTCCGGAGGAGTTACCAGGTTTAGCACTGCATAGAGAGGTGGATTTCACTATTGAGTTGCAGATGGGTAGCATGCCTATTTTTAAAGCGCCATACAGAATGGCACTTGCAGAATTAAAGGAATTAAAGAAGCAATTGCTAGAGTTACTTGACAAGGGGTTCATTAGGCCGAGTCATTCACCATGGGGAGCGCCGGTCTTGTTTGTAATGAAGAAGGATGGAATTTTGAGAATGTGTATAGATTACCGCTAGTTGAATCAAGTCACTATAAAGAATAGGTATCCACTTCCACGTATAGATGATTTTTTTGATCAATTGCAATCAGTAAAGGTGTACTCCAAGATAGATTTGAGATCGGGATACCATCAATTGAGGATTCGGGAGGAAGATATAGACAAGACGACATTTAGAACAAGGTATGGGCATTATGAGTTTGTGGTTATGCCCTTTGGGCTAACCAATGCACCGACGACGACTGAACCGAACCGGATCTTTCCGTCGCTATTTAGATCGGTTCATTGTGGTGTTCATAGATGATATTTTAGTATATTCAAACTCAGAAGAAGAGCATGCAAATCATTTGAGAATTGCATTGCAAACATTGAGGGAGCATCAGCTTTATGCAAAGTATAGTAAGTGTAAATTCAGTTTCTGGGGCATATTATTTCAGGAGAAGGTGTGGCTGTTGATCCAGCAAAAGTGGAAGCGGTTATGAAATGGGAGGAGCCAAAGACGGTGTCGGAAATCTGAAGTTTTCTTGGTATGGCCGGCTATTATAGATGGTTTATCCAAGATTTCTCTAAAATCACAGCACTATTGACAAGGCTCACTAGAAAAGGAGTACCATTTGAATGATCCTCCGATTGCAGGCGTCGTTTCATGGAGTTGAAAAAGCGGCTCACTTCAGCCCCAATATTGGTGATACTGGCAGGAAGAGGTGGTTATGTGATATATACTGATGCATCCAAGAGAGGACTTGGAGCGGTACTTATGCAATATGGGAAGGTGGTGGTCTATGCGTCTAGGCAATTGAAACATCATGAAGAAAATTATCCTACACATGATTTGGAGTTGGCAGCGGTTGTGTTTGCATTGAAGATTTGGCGGCACTATTTGTATGGGGAAAGGTTTGAGATATTCACGGACCACAAAAGTTTGAAGTATATCTTCTCCCAGAAGGATTTGAATTTAAGGCAGCGTAGGTGGATGGAATATCTTAAAGATTATGATTTTAGTTTGGCATATCACCCAAGTAGAGAAAATGTGGTGGCGGATGCTTTAAGTAGAAAGGTGGTTATGGGTCATATTATGATGAAAGAATGGAAATTGTATGAGGAAGTGGCAGAAAGTTCCTTGTTTGTACCAAGCAATCGACGAAGAGCCGTATTGGCTAATAGTGCGGTGGAATTGTCATTGTATTGGCAAGTTGTGGAAGCTCAAAAGGAAGATGAATATTTGGCCGATATTGTGAAAATAGAGGATGTTACCATTGATGATAATTGTCTTGTGCAGTTTAGGCACAGATTGTATGTCCCAAATAAAGGTGGGGTCAAGCAGAAATTGTTGGAAGAAGCACACCGGTCTAGGTATACCATACATCTCGGGAGCACTATGTATCAAGACTTGAAAAGATACTTTTGGTGGCCAACTATGAAGAAGGAAATAGCGGAATTTATAGCAAGATGTGTGGTATGTCAACAAATCAAGGCGGAGCATCAAAGGCCAAGTGGGTTATTGCAACCACTATCAATACCACAATGGAAGTGGGATGATATCTCAATGGACTTTGTTGCAGGTTTGCCCAGGACAACATCAGGCCATAATGGTATTTGGGTTTTTGTTGATCGGTTAACTAAAGTGTGCAAGTTGTTACCGATTAGCATGTCATGGGCAGTAGATCGGTTGGCAAAGTTATATGTTGAAAGGATTGTGCCATTACATGGGATACCAGTTACTATTGTTTCAGATCGAGATCCTAGGTTTACATCTGGTTTTTGGAGAAGTTTGCAAAGGGTTGTGGGCACACAATTGAGGTATAGTTCTGCATACCATTCCCAAACCGACAGAAAAATAGAGAGAACATCCAAACCATTGAAGATATGCTTCGGGCGTGTTATTTGGCTTGGGGAGGTGGATGGGACATCACCTTGGCATGATTGAGTTTGCCTACAACAATAGCTGTCATTTGAGTATTGGCATGGCACCATATGAAGAACTTTATGGGAGACCTTGTAGAACACCGTTGAATTGGCATGAAGTGGGTGAAAGGCAAGTAATGGGACCAGAATTGGTTCAGCAATGTGCAGAGGTAGTCAAATTTATTAAGGAGAAACTTCAAACAACACAAAGTAGACAAAAGAGCTAAACAGATGTTCGACGTAGGCCCTTGCAGCTTAAGGTTGATAATAAGTGTTTTTGAAAGTTTCTCTGACTAAAGGTGTTCTAAGGTTCAGTAAGAGGGGCAAGTTGAGTCCCAAGTTTGTGGGTCCTTTTCGGATCTTAGAAAGAATTGGGGGGACAACTTACAGGTTGGAGCTTCCGGTGGACTTCACGGAGGCTCACGACGTGTTCCATGTTTCCATGTTGAGGAAATATATCCGAGATCCTTCTCAACTTCTGAGTTATCAGCGGGATGATTTGAAGCCGGATATTTCTATGCCAGAATATCCGGTGATGATCACAGGTAGGCGGACCCAAAGATTGACGAATAAAAACATCGAGTTGGTGAAAGTTCGGTAGGAGAATCAGCAAGGTGGTGAAGATACTTGGGAGTTAGCTGAAGAGATGTTCAAAACATATCCATACTTGTTTGGGTAGGTAGTATTTTCTTTTTAGGTGATAGTTGCATATGTTTTGAACTATGTTTATGTTTACCGCTTTAATTTTGAGGACAAAATTCTTTTTAGGTGATAGTAATGCAATAATTGCTACGTTCGGATCGTGGTTTATCGGGTTTTGGAGGCCAGTGTGTGGCCATTGTTAGACCATGGAGGTCTATGTGTGTTTTTGCAGTATATTTTGGTCAGGTTGTAGGCAGGGGTACTGGGCAACCCTGCCAAATTCGGGCTCTGTTGGGCTTTTTGAGATCGCATCGCAAACAGAGGACGCGATTCTCAGGGGCTTATCACATCTGGTATTCCGGACGTGATACTGGTTCTAATCGCGGTCAGTAGGCGGAGCGCGATTAAGTATTTAAGTCGCGGCCGGTATATGGGACGCGATTCCGAACCACCGTTACGTGGCTGACGCTGCATGCGCGCCGCGTGGCGCATGCAGAGTGACGGGAGTTTTAATTGCGTCAACAACGTCGGACGTGATTCTTGTCGCGTCCGATATGCACGATGCGATTTGGTTCAGAGCTGTTAAGTGTATCTTCCCCTGGCCAAACAGTGCAGTTGCACTGCTCAGTTGGGGAAGATGTTGTTGCGGCTGTGAAGGATTTCTGAGTGTTCTTGGAACAATTGAAGCCCATTTGTCGTAATTCCGGCGCGAGGGCGAGCATTGGAGCGTGGGGAATCCTTTGGTAGTGTCGGATTTGTGCTTCTTGCACTGGTAGGGAAACTCTACCATGATTCCTACCATGTTTTCATGTTGAATGGTTTGTGTGGGTATGAATGGGGATTCTACATGTGGGAATAGCATTTGCATGTTAATAAGCATGTGTAGGAATCCATTTGTATGTTTATTTCCAACTCGGCATGTTTGTGGGACTGGGAGGAGTGATTTCCATAGGGTGTGTTTCTGAACTCCGAAAGGCGTCCATACAGGGGACGCGTTCTTATGAATGCGTCGCTTACACCCGACGCAATTCAGAGTGGAGTTGCGTCCTGTATAACTGATGTGACTTGAAAGGTAATAGCGGCTTCTGTGTTGGACGTGATTATGAAAGTTGCCACCCGAGCTCTGGTGAGCTGTGGCCAGTTTAACCGGTTTGTGTTCCACAGTGCTTGGGCAGTGTTACCAAAGCAGTGTAGGCCCTGTATGGATTGTGTGAACCCATGTTGTGATTGTTATCGAGGTGTTTAGCGTGAATTTGTGTGCATAGCGAGTTAGGTGTTACGCCTTCCGTAGTTACCTCTCCAGTCGGTTACCCTAGCACCGGGTGCTTAGGGCTTGTCCCGGTACAGGAGTACCGTCAAGGTTTGTGTCGTCTTCCTGGACACCCTCCTCTTGTGTTTGAGTAGTACATCCGACTGAGGGGAAAGACGACAGGAGGACAATGGCTCGTGATTGCGGGTGTGCGGCTATTTGTAGCACGCTCTTGGTTGATGGATGGACACCGGTAGACGTACTGGTCCTCAGCTAGTCCTATTCAAGTGCCTCACTTTAGGGTTCTCGACCAGAGCCCCTATAGGTGTCAGGCTTGGTCCTGCGGCAGTGTTGCTTGCAGGTGTTGTAACGACCCGGACGCCCGGATCCCCGGCTCCCACCAAGTAAGGGCTAACAGATCGGTCTAACAAGATATGTAATAGAGATAAATAACAACAACGAACTAAAATGTACTACAAGTGAAGGGAAAAAGTCCAACACTAAAGTAACAGTCTAGTACAGTCCCAAAGTAAATAAAGTACAAGTGTTGAATATAAAAGGGAAAGACATGTCCCTTAGGAGCATACCCTGAGGGTGAAGTACACAAGCTGGGGGAACACTTCTCACTAGAGACGACGACTACTGCGGGCCCGTCTCCTCAGTCCGCCGCGGTGGGAGTTGCTATGAAGTCTCACCTACAAAAAAGGGAGTGAGCTTCACGAAGAAGCCCAGTAGGGACTGTTGGCCCTTTTGGTACGGCAGCAAGCTAACCTAGAGGGGGGGTGAATAGGTTTTCTGAAATCTGAAACAAAAACTTATACACAGAAAATTATCACTTTAAAGTTTGGTTAGTTTAGTGTGATAAAGAGTAGCAGTGCGGAAGCATGTAAACAATCACACAAATAACACAAGGGATTTATCCTGGTTTGGCCCTTCCTATATGGAAGTTCTACATCTAGTCCCCAAGCAACCTCTTGGGATTTTACTAACCAAGGGTACAGTCCCCTCAAGGATAATACAACACCCAGCACCCTAGCTGGTCTTCTTCTCTTTCCCGGCAAGAAGGCAGCCCACTTCTCTTACAGGTAAAGAAGCTAGCCTCCTGGTAAAAACCCCAGTGCAGTTTTGCTGGTTCATCCTAGCTAGGTTCTACACTGTATACAGTCCTACAGCTAGACAAATTGTCTTTCTTATAAAAGAAAGAACAATGTTGAGAGTTCTACAAGAATGGCCTCTAACCAAACCTCTCAACAAAAGACTCTCCCCAAGAGTTACAATGAGTACAGGGAGAATGGAGAAAGGAGAAGGAGCTTGAATGCTTGAGAGCTTCAGTTGCTTGAACACTTTTTCTTGGCTCAGGCTCTTTCTCTCTTTTCCTTTGAGTGTATGTCGCATTGAGGTTCCTCACTGGTTGTACACTCCTTCAAAGATCTTCAGGAAAGCTCTCATCTTCTTCTTCAGCCTTGCTTCATCTTTTATTTAAAAGGCTTTTGAATAGATCCATTGAAGAGATCCATTGGGGATCGTCTAGTCGTTGCTGATCTTTCTATTCTTTTTCTTCTTCAGAATGACAGCCACTTGGTGGTCTACGAGGTCTGTAAGCATAGAAGAAAGTGTTTAGCTAAAACAGTGTTTCTATCAAAAAGTTTACATACCTTTATGCTTCCTGTTTTCTCCTAGAAGTAGTGAGTGACCACCTTTTTGTCTGACAGGAGAGAAGAGATCTAGAGAGATAAAAGAAAATCTTCTATCAGAGGAATTTTTGACTTTTCATTAGGCGCCAAACATTTTGAAATATAAAGGAAATTGATGTTTTACATAAAGTCGATGTGGCAACCAAATTGTTATGAAACTCATCGATTGTTGTGAAATCAAAATCGTTGTTTCTCACTTATTAAATTGTTATGAGAACCAAATCAATATGAGAGCAAATCGTTATTCTCACTTATGAAATCGATGTGGCAACTAAATCATTATGAAACTTATCAAATCGTTGTGACACTTATCGAATCGTTATGAGAACCAAATTGATATGAGAGCAAATCGTTGTTCTCACAATCGATGTGATGATCAAATTGTTATGACACTTATCGAATTGTTGTGAGAATCAAATTGTTGTTTCTCACTTATCAAATCGTTGCGACGACCAAATCGTTGTTTCACTTAACGAATTATTACACGATCAAATCATTGTGTAACTTATGAAATCGTTATTAGTGTGAAATCGATGTGGCTCTTTGAGCAGAAATCGATGTCGTTATGAGAACCAAATCGATATGAGAGCAAATCGTTGTTCTCACTTATGAAATTGATGTGATGATCAAATCGTTATGACACTTATCGAATCGTTGTGAGAATCATATCATTGTTTCTCACTTATCAAATCGTTGCGACGACTAAATCGTTGTTTCACTTAACGAATCGTTACACGATCAAATCGTTGTGTAACTTATGAAATCGTTATTAGTGTGAAATCGATGTGGCTCTTTGAGCAGAAATCGATGTATATTGAATGAACATCGATTTATCATTTTAGAGCGCATCACACAGTGATAGAACAATAAATTTAACATGATATTAAATATATTTAATACTATTTAATTAATCATAAATTTTGTTATCATCAAAATATAAGGGTAAAATATAAGAGTGGTTCAACAATCTCCCCCTTTTTGGTGATGACAAAATTTATGAGAATTTTCTGATAAAAATACTTAAAGCATAGGAAATGTAGAAAATTCATAAATAATTCTCTCCCCCTTTTTGTCACTAACCAAAAAGGTAGGATCTTACCATGCATTCTCTCCCCTTTGTGAAAATTTTTTACCATTGAGGGGTTCAACAATGATTGACATTAAAGAATAACTCCCCCTTAGACTGTGCTCCCCCTAAATGAGAGACTCCACCTGAATGAGACTTGCAAATAGTTATTAGTAATACTGAAATTTTAAAATAACTAAATGACTACTCCCTCTTCAAATATGAGTTGGATGAAGAGCTGGCAGTCACCAATGCCTTGAGCATCCTTGATCCTGATGCTCTAAGGCTATCCTGCAAACAACTTATTCAGAAATAGGTACCCAAATCTTTTTGGGTGCTTAATAATTAGTTGCATAAAAATATCCTTTCGGAATCCAAACTAAGTGCCTTGTTGTGCAGGTGTTTACTGTGTGTCCTAATTTATTGCAATGAGAACAACAATGAATATAAATTGTTTTGTCGTTCTTATTATCTTTGTACTGTCTGTTTAGAACACAATTTTTGGAAACCTTCTCTTTTACAGGGGCCTTTTTCTGAGGCATCTTGGTTTCTTTTACAAATTTTGGTAATGGATATTTTCCAGGAATTATGACATGTTTTCCTTTTTCAAGAGGTATGTGTGGACGATCCGTTTCTCGTGGCTCCTCGGACAACCGTGGGCGTCGGGAAGTCCTCTGGAAGTGACGAACGTCGCTGGCGTCCCTCGATGGCAATGAATGGGTCTCTAGTTGACCTCGTTGACTAGTTTGACTGAAGAGGAAACAAGGAAAACCAGAAGAAGGAGGGGGAGTTTTGTGATCACCAGGGCCTTACCTGTGCCTAAGGAAGGTGTTGATCATGTTCACGCAACGGCCTCACGCAATGGACAGAGACGGGGCCTCAACTTCTTCTCCTTCGGCCGGCCAAAGAAGAAGAGCTCTGCGGTCTTCTGGGAATTGTTCCTGCCACAAAGAGACATTCTATAAGTCTAAAGGAAGAGTAGTAAATGCTCAAAACAGAAAGAGACAGCCCAAAAGGTGAGTCCCGTACCGGTTGCAGACTTGAGAAGAGGGGTGGCCAAGTGCTATGACCACCCTTCTTCCCTCCGTTTTGGTTGGAAAACCCCTTTTCTAGGTGTGTAGGGAAGTGACCTACATGCCTAGAGTGTATGGGAGGGTGTGTGCAACATGCAACTATTAAGGAAAGAAGAAGTGAATGAGAGGAAGAGGGGGAGTTGATCCTCGTTTACAGGCGATGTAGCTTCCTTGCAAGGCTCCTCCAACTCCAAAAGCAGCCTCCTGAACGTCCCAAGTGTTGAGAGGAAGAAGAGTTGGAGTTGTGGAAGGTTGGGTGTAATTTCTCTCTCCTCTCTCAAAGCATCAACATGTGGACGTCCAGCCTCTCCCCCTTGGCTCAGAGGGCTCAAGGGAAGGTTATATGGACAGTGGAGCTCGGGTTAGAATGCCTAGGATGCTAAGTGTGAAGAAAACACCTTGCACACATGGCAATCCATGTATTAAAGCTCCAACCAGGGGGAAGGCCAGTAGGCTTTTTACTGAGTCAAGGGGGTGCCAAGGGGCCCATATGTCAGTTGGGAACGGCTCCATGCGGTGCATGGGTGAGAGAAAGGCGCAAGTGGGCTATATTCTTGGGGTTCTTGCATAGATTAGGTAAACCAGGTTAACGTCTAGCGATCCTTCCGCCAACCGCATGCAGACGTCCATGGATGTGGACGTCGGTATGGGTAAACATTAAGAGGGCTTGCCGCCAACCAGTAGTCGGCGGCCATCGATGCTGCCGTCTACATGGCATCCGAGGTAGGTCAACAAATGGTCAAACGAGGCTTAATGGGCCAAAGAACCACGCGGGGATGGGCCGAATCTCGCGTCTACAAATGCCCCTCCGAGACGTCCGATCTTGCAAGGGAGCAGAGCGGACTGAAAGGTTGGTGTCTCGGTAAACAAAGGACGTGGAGATTTGATGAAAGGCCATCTCCGAGGATAGGAATTCTAGCAAGCCAAACAAATGAGTTAGGCTAGAAACAGATGACGTATCATCTGAGAGACTAATGTGGGTAAGAAGAGGAGTGATCTACCCGTGTAACTACAACTGCAACCCAACGGTAGGGTCCCTGGCGTGGCCGTGTTGGACTTTGACTAGTTTTCGGCGTGTCTGAGTCAAAGGAGTTGTAATATGACGGTTGAATCAAGAGGGTCTCATAACCAGAGCTCGTGGGCTCGCTGGCCTAATCAGGACATCGGTCCCGAATTTAGGAGGTCATGGAGACAAGGAGTTGGTTGATCTCTCAAAGGATTATCAAAAGATTCTAACTGGAATCAATGTTCGGAAAGCCTGGATTTCGGAATTAAGCTCGCGACTGGTGAAGGCTCAAATGAACTCAATAAGGCCACTTGACTATTTGTGATATGCACGGTGGGACAAGCAGAGAAGGGGGGCAACAAAAACCCGATATTCAAGAAGGGTGGACCCGGTAGGCTACCTAAGCTGGGGGAACCATGGAGCAATCAGATGATCAAGGAAAATCACCATTTTTTTTTAGTGTTAGTAAGAGAAAGTTAGCAGTGAAGACCTAAATGCATCCTGGTGTGGGTTACTTATCTAAAATGTAAGTTAGCACCAGAGGAAAATTCTAAAGGTCATACGAATAACTGAGAGATCGCAAACCCATCATGGTTTTTGGTAAAGGGGAACTCAGGGTTCACGGTCGCCAAATTATTTGCCTCTGGTGGGGTCCTATGTTAGACATACTTGTAACGCTCAAGGTCGCATGAGCGTTCCGAACATTGAAGCGCAACTTGTGCTTGGATATCTGCAAAACAACTTGAAGCACAAGATAAAATATAATGGCCATATAAATAATAGAATTTTGAAAATGTCGAGGGGAATAAACGTCCACATCGATGGCCGCCAGTCTCTAGTTAACGGCAATAGATATTGCCGTTAACAAGACACTGACGTCCACCGATCTGGACGCCTACTGGCCAGCGGTTCAGGCCGAAAATATAGGTGATGGGAGTCCATGGGGACTCTATCATCTTCCACCTCCGTCTCCCCCTGCTCCTGCTGCGAACCAGAGAGCTGGGAGACGAAGAAGAGCAACGAAATGGCCTCCTCTTCGACCAGACAATCCACAGGAATGAACCCAGGAATTCTGAGCGATGTTCCGGGGCACCTGAGCACCAGACTGGCCAACGGGGAGGTAAGCTACGCTCATTCTGCTTCTGTTTGGGTTAAAAACGCCCCAAAACTCTTCTCTTACAGCCCATCTTGATGCAGGAAGTGCCCGTGTTCCCGAGCCAAGGCCAGGTATGGGCCTTCTCCTGGCTCGTGAACCTGATGAATGCCATCACGCTGGACATGCGAGGCTTCATCGAAATGTGGAATCTGAGCTTCATGGTGGTGCTGGCAAAAAACATGAAGGAGATGTGGTGGGGATTTGATGCACTTGGAGCGTTGGTGGGGAGATGGCACCCACACACACACACCTTCATGTTCCAGGCATTTGAGGCTAGCGTGCTGCTAGAGGAAGTGGAATTGTTTTTGGGATGGAGGCTGTGCATGGAGTACGACGTGGCGATTCCTCTCCTTCCATGGGATGAGATTCTCACGAACATCGTACGGGACAAGAAGGAAGTATTGAGAATGACGAACAAGCATGGAATCTTCCTAGACCGACTGGCCTGGTGGCTGATCCAGCATGCAAAGGAAATTGGCAGAGAGAGGGCGACACGAGGATTGACACTTTGCCTAGCTAGAGTCTTCCTGTTCCCCACTAGCGGCGACTTCCTTTCTTACGAGCACGTGGGAGTTCTTTCTCTGTTGTGGCACGGGCAGTCACTTGCCCTTGCAGTGCTGGCACACCTGTACAGTTCGCTCACCACAATGAGCCTAGGCGGACGCACATGCAGGAGCTTGCTCCTTCTTCAGGTATGGATGGAAGCTCACTTGAAGTTTGATTTTGCTGAAGCACAACCTACTCCTTCCAGAGTCTTCCTTCGGAGCTCGGTGTACTGCAGCATGGCGTGGTATGAGCCAGAGAATGAGATCAAGTGCATGACAGTGCACTTGAAGGGTAGAGATGCTTGGCGCGATCATTTGGCCTACCTGGTAATGGAGGACTTCATTGTGAGGCCGCTTTTTATGAGGAGTATTGAATTCAAAGTTCGAACCAGGGAAGACAAAGATTTGTGGTTGATCGGGGCTGATAGGATGGTGGTTTACCAGCCACATCAGTGCCATTGTCAGCTTGGAATCCCACGGGAATTCCCGCCTCATCCACCTGCACGGACATGATTGTCACTGAGATGAACGAGAAGCTGATGAAGAAGGTCATGAAGACTTGGGCAAGATACACAATGAGCAAGAAGGTGGGAATGGCAGTTTAGGAGAAATGGGAAGACATCTGGAAATATGAAGAATTCAACGATACCATCTGCAAAATGATGTGTTTTCCAATTCAATAAGTGTAACACAAAATTAGGTGAATAAAAAGTTGTTTGCATTTGTGTTTGATGGCTTGAATTATGTGGAATTGAGCAATGGAGTATCAATGGGCTTCAAAGATGTTCAAAGGAGTGTGCTGTGAGGACTGAGTGCGGATGTATTGGCGTCCAGGTAGGTGGCCGTCTATTTCAAACCTGACGTCCAGACATGGCCGTTAGTCTTACTTCGAGGTCTGACACTAAAGAGACATGGGCATCCATACCCTGGCCGTTAAGGGTACGTCAGCGGCCAAGGCTTGATGCCAGGAAAAGGCAAACGGCCACACCTTGACGTCAAACCAAAAAACTGCTTTTTTTGAACCGACGTCTTCTCCCGGCGCCATTTCACCTTCTCCAAGCTTTCCTTTCTTCTCTCCACACTCTCCAACCCACTCAAAACTTCACACCTTCACTTTCTTTTGACTACCTATTCATTTTTCTAACCTTTGCTCGGGATCTTGATGAGGACGAGAGGGAAACAGAGCGTTCTCCGGAGTCGCCGTCAACCGGAGGAGGAAAAGGAGGAGATGGAAACGAGCATGGCGGAGGAAGAGGAAGAGGTGGTGGCGACGGGTGATGCACCGGAGGTGGAGGATACCGCCGGAGATGACGGATGAGGGGATGAGACGGAAGCGGAAGCACCCCGATGGCCCAAGGTAGGCCCCTAGAACCCTCAAAAACTCTCGTGGTGTGTGTTTGTAAGTTGTGAAAAAGAGGGAAAACAGGGGAGGTTCTGTCGGTTTTGACAGGAACTTGACGTCCACATCGGTGGACGTCGAGTTCCTATCAACGGCCACCCCCTTACCGTTGACATGAACTTGACGGCAACGGGTTGGACGCCGACATAGGAACTAGACGGCCACACCCTTGACGCTGACTGTGCATAAACGGCAGCCACCTTGCCGCGAATTTGTGGTTAACGAAAACCGAGGCTCACACCAAATTTTCTGTGTTTTCTACAGGGCAAGGGCTGAATGAGGAGCAGGGTTACATGGGACCTACGTTGGGCGAGGTACAGGGCACTACCGGAGGCCCAGCAGACCCGGATCGCCAGGATGGGGTTCGGGCACCTCTTGTCGGTGCGTCCATTGCACGCGGACGTACCGTATCTTGAGGCTTTGAGGGAGAGATGGGAGGAGGACTGCAAGGCATTCATCATGCCTTGGGGGCACATGCTACCTACGTTGGAGGACGTAGCGTAGCTGATTGGACTATCGGTTCAGGGAGAGCCAGTAGTGGGACAGGAGCGGAGTGACTACTACGATGACATCATGGAGTCGCTGGGCCCGGAGTTTGTAGCCGGGAGGAGGAGACCGATCCGAAGCATACTTCTCGGGTCGCTGTCTGAGGCGGTGGGGTTGAGAGGTAGGAGGAGCGGGCCCCTGGAGACTCTAGAGGAGTTCTATATAGGAGTGCGAGGGGCACTAGACTTGGGGGACTGGAGCGAGGAGCGCTCGGTCAGGATCTTCGTCGCCTACTTCTTTGGGCGACTACTGTTCGCGACGCAATCATCCCAGATGAACTACAAGTTCGTACTGCTGCTGAGGAACCTGGCGCAGGCTGGAAGGTACGCATGGGGCGCCGCGATGCTGGGGCATCTTTTCTCTCTTCTCCCCAGTAGTTCGTGGTGCTCTCAGAGCACCGGGGGCTTCACCCCCTTTCTTCAAGTATGCAAATTTCCTTTTAATGTTCATCACTGATTCTTAAATTGATTAAATTGCCTGACTGACATTCTTTTGGTTGCCTTGCAGATCTGGGGGTACTCCCGCTTCCCCATGGGGCGCGGGACATTGAGAGAGGGGAGCCAGGCCTTGGTGCCCCTCATGGCGAGGTGGGATGTGGCCCCTGACCCCAGGGTCACAGACCGGCGTGCGGAGGACGTGCACGTCGCCTTGGACCATTACCCGCACGATCAGGTATGAAACTCTCAATCAGCTCTTCCATTCATTTAATTACTGCATTTGATGTTATTGACCAGTGTTCTTTTCTTTCCTCAGGTGGAATGGACCCCATATGCGGGGGAGTTGGACGCCTCGCACCAGGCGGTGGCGGCGGGCCGACCCTTGTTCGACTGCCACCTGCTTCTCCTCTGCCTGGGGACCTGCGAGGTTCTCTACCTAGAGCTCGTGGTACGGACCCTAGGCTGGCACCAGCCGGCCATGGAGGTACCGTCTTTAGGCAGAGAGGGGCACTCCCGCCGCCGGTTCTTCGCCGAGGACCGGGACTGGAGGACGGAGCATGGGAGCATGGTCGCCTATTGGCGAGATGGAGGGGACCAGGTGGTCCAGCCGGCGGGCCTCCAGGACAGCTCGGCATATCTGGAGGACTACCGGGCGCGCTACGCCGGACGACTCCGGCTTGACCGGCGAGTGGTAAGTGAACTTCTATCTCTAAGCCTCTGTCATTTAAATTTGATTTGATTCTAACTTTGAGGTGTGAATGACAGCTGCCGGAGTCACAGGCGATCCGCCTCTTGGAGGGGCGGTTAGCGGAGCAGGAGGTGGAGCTCGAGAGGCTCCGAGCAGAGATCCGGACACTGGTAAGTAACATCTCCACCTATCTTGGATTTGATTTAAAATGGACTTGACTTGATGACTGACCAAGATTATGTGTAAATGTAGAAGGGGGAGCTATCGAGAGTGCGGGCGGGCCGAGACATAGGCGCGAGCTCGTCCGCATAGCCTGCAGGAGGGGACCTGGCGGTCCGCCTACAAGAGGCCCTGGACCGGGCGCAGGCGAGGGTTCAGAAGCTGGAGACGAGGACCCGGGAGCTGGAGGCAGAGGTAAGACACAAAACACTACCTTTTGCACATGATTCAATTGATTGATTGATTTGACATATTTGCTCATTTGTGTGCAGAGGCAGGGAGGAGGAGTGGCGACCCTCTAGGCGCAGATGGAGAGTCTACGGCTGGAGTTGTCGAGAGTGGAGGGTCGCCTGCTCGAGGCGAGGGAGAGGGAGGCGAGAGATCGCGAGAGGGAGGCGGACCGAGCCCGAGCTGATATTGCGAAGAACTACGAGATCTTAAAGGACCGGGTGCTGAAGAAGCACCGGGAGCAGCAGCGGGTGACCCAGCAGGAGGCACCAGGGAGGACAGGATCCACCTTCGCCTCCCTAGACGACATCGTGTCCCTAGGGGACCCCTCCGTGGTGCGAGGAGGATTACCGCATCTCGAGGCTTCGACGGCATCGGGACCTCCTCTCGCAGACCGGCGTCGGGAGAGAGAGGAGGACGAGGTGAGCAGCTCGCATAGGCAGAGGCCTGGCGAGGGAGAGAGGAGTGAGTTGTACCACCAGGGGTATGCCCCTGTCATGATATGTACAAAACTTCTTCCTTATTGTGGATTTTTGTGGACTTTTGATATTTTGAGCTTGAATGGTTTACTTTGATTCCTGCATCTACAACACTTAGAAGAAAAAGGTTAGTGTAGATCTGTCTTTAGCCCCTTGCCTAAAAGATGTACCTTTCTTGAGATTTGGTCTAGGGGCTAATTTCTAATCAAAGATAAAACATAAGGAAAAATAACCAAAGGGAAATATGTACATGCATTTTTTGTTGTTTTTTATTTTTCTTGATTTTTTTGGTTGTTTTTGATTTGGATAAGAAAATAAGGAGAATGTTAGTATATATACATGTTACTACCAATTTTTTGGATTTTTTTTTGAATTTTCTGATTTTTTTTTGAAAATAAGTAAAAAAATGTACATGGTGAAAATATATACAGCGAAAGACTCTCTATTTCTTTTTTTTTTCTTCTCTTTTTTGTGTTTTTTTTTTAACCGAAAATACATACTCATCACATGTCAAAGCATAGGGTCTGTGTGATCTGCTTAACCACAGAGGTCATGAATAAGGAGGATTGTGCATGAATTCTTTGATGTTGGAAATTGCCCCTAGCCTTCTTGATATTTTCCACCACGGAAGGTCTTATACAGTCGAATTTGCCCCTAGAGGGAGGAATAAGTAGGAAGCCATGCAAGGATTTGGTTCAGACTACTTTCTGTTCCCAAACCAACACCTCATACTAAAGACTTGGTCAACAATTATTTGCAGGAGAATTTTTCTTCTTATTTGATTCCAAGGGTGGAGGCACGTACTTTTTGCTACCTCCTTAATTTGGTCAGCCTTTTTCTGGGTACGTACTATTTGCTACCCTTTTTTGACCTTTTTTGGCTTTTCTTTTCCCCTTTTAGGCTGGATTTGATTCTGTCCCTTTTGCTTTTCTTGATTGCCCCTGTTTACGGTAACCTTGTCTTTTAGATGGGAGTGGATGGTCCCCTACTCGTAGTTTGCTCCGCTTCCAGACACGACCGAGTGGGAGAAGAATAGGGGAACATACTAACTGGATTAGACTATCCGAGTGTACTTGTGATTTTCCAACT
This sequence comes from Colocasia esculenta, assembly GCA_014218235.1. Classification (NCBI taxonomy): domain Eukaryota; kingdom Viridiplantae; phylum Streptophyta; class Magnoliopsida; order Alismatales; family Araceae; genus Colocasia; species Colocasia esculenta. The sequence goes on along the minus strand of CM024761.1, from coordinate 28,093,546 downwards.
AGAGGGCATATCTTAACATCGTGTGGTGTGTGAATAAACCCTTCCTCACTAATGACCGATTGGAAAAGTAGAGATTTAGACCCACACCTTAACAAGTGATGAATGATCGACTTGACGGACTGACTGACTAAGGAAAGAATTTCTTGAGGTAGATTGCATTCCACGGATACGACAACTCCACTCCCTCAGCATCTACCAACCTATAAGCGTTCCCTGAATATACTTCTTTGACAACGAACGGACCTTCCCAATTTTCTTGCAATTTGCTCCTGAGACCTGGTGCCTTTATGATTTTGCGCTTTAGGACCATCTCGCCCACTTCAAATTTTCTCTCAAGAACTCTTTTAGCGTAAAAACATGCAATTCTTTGACGGTAGACTTGAGCATGGTCAGCCGCTATCATTCGCCTTTCATCTAAAAGTTCAAGTTGTGCCAACAAGGCCTCCCGACGTTGATCGGGGTCAAGTTCGGCGTCCAATTGAATTCTAAGTGATGGGACGAAGATCTCATATGGGAGTATCGCATCCGATCCGTATGTCAAAGCATAGGGGGTTTGCCCCGTAGGATTTCGTACCGAGGTGCGATAAGCCAAAAGAGCTTCAACTAAGCGGTCTGGCCAGTCAGCATTGTTGTGAGATTTGCATGTTTTCTTTATAATTTTGATGAGAGTTTTATTAGTAGCTTCCGCTTGTCCATTACCTTGTGGATAATATGGGGATGAATGATGCAAGTTAATGCCATATTTACCACACATGTCACGAAGCTCCTGTGAAGTGAATTGAGGTCCATTGTCGGTGACGATGTCTCGAGGCACGCCGAACCTTGCAAGGATGTTGCGCTTGATGAATTTGACCACTGTTGAAGCTTTGACCTCAATGAATGCTTCTGCTTCAGCCCACTTTGTGAAGTATTCCGTGGCGGTCAGGATGAAGGACTTCTTACGGATTTCTCCGGTTCTGTCTGCGAGAGGACCAACCACGTCGAACGCCCACATGGCGAAAGGCCATGGAGCAATGAGAGGGTGAAGAGAAGAAGAAGGAGCATGAATTTTGTCACCGTGCAATTGGCATTTAACACAGTGACGGACAAAATGGCGACAGTCTTCTTCCATGGTAGGCCAATAATAGTGTCTTAGCAACTTTTGGGCAATTTCTCTACCATTAACATGGCCACCACATTCACTAGAGTGAGCGGCTTCAACAACATTTTGAGACTCGAATTCATCGAGGCAACGAAGATAGACCCCACTGAGAGATTTCTTATATAGAATGCCACCTATGATCTTGTAACGCTCCGAGACGCGGCGAATGGCCCGTCTATCGGAAGAGGTGGCATAATCGGGGAAGGATCCATCTTTGAGAAAGTTCTCGATGTCAAAATACCAAGGATGGCCATCTTCGAGGTCGATTTTCGGCTCTTTTGAGAGCGCATGGACCTGAAGGGATGGAGAAGGAGGCGTGAGTTGAGAAAACCAAGGATCTGCATGGGAAGGGATTCTCAACCTTTGGACAGAGACGGTTTTAGATGATTTTCCCAAAGGAATAGGAATGGAATAAGCTAGGGAAGCAAGCGAATCTGCTAGATTGTTCTGAGCCCTAGGTGTGTGCACTAGTGTGAGCTTCCTAAACTGCCGGACTACTTTTCCTACCAACTCTTGGTATGGTTTCAACTTGGGGTTCCCGGTCTAGTACTTGCTGAGGGATTGCCAGAGTATCAATTGCGAATCACCAATTATCCTTAATTCCTTAACTCCAAGCAACAACACCATTTTCAGCCCAACTAAGAGCGCCTCATACTCGGCCACTTGTTCGTGGCTCGGAAGGTTAATTGGTAGGCGTGCGGAATGACTACCCCTTCCGGTGAGAGGAGGATTGCCCCTATTCCACACCCTTTGGAATTTTGGGCCCCATCGAAGTAAAGCACCCACGAAGGTTCACCATCAATAATGGCTCCTAACTCTTCATCAGGAAAGCTTTCATCGACGGAAGAGCATGAAGGTAAGGGGTGGTGGGCCAAATGCTCAGCTATAGCATGCCCCTTGATTGACTTTTGGTTGACGTAGGTGATATTAAATTGATTAAGGAAGCTTTGCCACCTCATCAACCGATCAGTCAGGATGGGCTTCTCAAGCAAGTACCGAATTGGGTCCATGCGCGCCAGAAGTTTCACTTCATGAGCAAGGAAATAATGCTTTAACTTCTGGGCACCCAGACGACGGCTGCACACGTTCTTTCCATGGCGGTGTACTTCTTTTCAGCTTCATTGAATAACTTGGATAAATAGTACACCGCTCTCTCCTTTTTCTCGTCGTCGTATTGGGCCAAAACTGCTCTAGTTGAATCTTCAGTGGTTGACACATAGAGCAATAAAGGCCGACCCGGAACCGGAGGAGCGAGAACAGGGGGATTGAATAGATAACTCTTCAATTCATCAAAGGCCTTTTGACATTTATCGTTCCAATCAAACTTAGCCTCTCCTTTAAGCATCTCATAGAAGGGCTTACAACGGATTGAATGCTGGGAGATAAATCTCCTAATGAACTGTAGTCTACCAATTAGCCCTCTGACTTCTCTGATATTCCTAGGAGGAGGCATATCTATTATTGCTTTGGCCTTGTTAGGATCGATCTCAATTCCCCGCTTGCTAACTATAAACCCCAGCAATTTCCCCGAAGAGACACCGAAGACACACTTCTTGGGGTTCATTTTGAGCTTATGTTCTCTAGACTGCTGGAGAACTGCCCGGAGGACCTCGGCATGGCCATGTCAAGTCTTTGATTTAACCAAGCATCATCTACATAGACCTCCATGTGCACATGCATCATGTCATGAAAAATTGCCATCATAGCCCTTTGATAAGTTGCTCCCGCATTCTTTAATCCGAAGGGTATGACGACATAACAGTAAGTCCCCCAAGGCGTTGTGAAAGAAGTTTTCTCCTCGTCTTCCTCCGCCAGACGGATCTGGTTATACCTAGAGAAACCGTCCATAAAGGACAACATCTCAAAGCCGACAGTGTTGTCCACTAGGACATCTATGTGTAGGAGAGGGAAATCGTCCTTTGGGCAAGCACGATTAAGGTCACGGAAATCTATACAGATCCTAACCTTACCGTCCTTCTTCATCACAGGGACGATATTAGCTACCCATTGTTGATATAGCTCAACCCTAATGAATTTTGCTTTACGCAACTTGTTAATCTCCTCTTTGATCTTGAGTGCAAGCTTAGGATGTAGCCTTCTTAATTTTTGTTTGACGGCTTGCGCGTCGGCTTTTAAGACTAACCGGTGCTTGACCAAAGAGGTGTCGAGTCCCGGCATATCTTCGTAGGACCAAGCAAAGCCGTCGGAGAATTCTTTAAGAATAGCTACCAGAGCTTCTTCTTCTTCAACACTCAAGTTGGCACTAATTAACACTATCTTCGGGGATTCTTCAGTGCCAAGATTGATCTCTTTGGTGGGCTCATCGGCAACCATGGTTGGCTCGTCAAACCTCTTTGTGCCATCCACATAGGAGCTCACTGGGTCCTCTTCTTCCAACCCAGGATCTCCCAGCTCACCTTTCTCATCAAAATCTAGCAGATAAACTCCTAAACCATCGTCTAAAGAGTCGCCTTCTTCAAAATCTGATTCAATAAGGGCAGGCTCCTCAAGAAACTCTGGGACTAGACTTAACTTGGCACACCTCTCAGCCAAGGCCATGACATATCTGGCAGGAACTTGCCTACCCTTCTCTTTATGCACACATGGCTGAGAGGGACTGAACTCCTCTAATCCTAAACCTGACTCTAGACTAGACTCTAGACCCGACTCTAATCCAAAATCTAGACCACTATTTACAAGACTGCTATGTACAAAACTATGTACAGGGGAGGTGCCCCTAGAAGGGCGAGAAAAGCAGTTTAGGTCGGAAAGCGTCGGCCCCTGGACGAGCGGAAGAGGTTCCACAGAGGAAGGGTGCTCAATGGAGACCTCGCATTTCCAATTTTCAAAATTGGCATTTTTTTTTGGGAATCAAGGCCATGAACCATGAGTTACTGACTCAAGGTAGCCTCGACCGGCCAGGTGAGGGATGGAGGAAGGACAGGGGGAGAAAGAAGAGAAGAGGACGTGGTCAAGGCAGATTGTGAGGGGGATAGAGATGATGAAGAAGGTGGAGATGGAAAGTCAGAACCGAAAAGTGAGAGAAGGCCAAAATCGTCAGAAATGTTCTCTATTTGGGCATCCTCTTCTCGGTCGCTCTCCGAGTCGGACAGTTCTTCAACCACTGGCTCCCGGGTTCCCGGTTGAAGGGGTCCCTGAGTGAAATGCTCGCACAAGGTCCAAGTGAGAGGCTAATAAGGAATGAATGGATCCGGATGGACGGGGTCCGGATGAAAACCTAGACCAGCCCTATCTAATGGCCTCTTAGTTGAGATGTAGTGGACAGGACCTTGTTGATTCTTGCCTAACCCGCAGCCATGTATATAGCCGATTGTAGCCATCACTTCCCAACCCTTTTCTGGGGGACATGGGACATGGGGTTCTTCAACTGACTGGGGAGGTTGGTTAAGATCATAGGGAAAGGGGAAGTCAAAGAATGACATGACCGGCTTCTTCCCCTTGTCCGGAATAAACAAATGTGGCATGTACTCCGAGGTGATGGAATTAAGGGTCTCCAAGATGGGAATGCTCTTGATTTTGATGACCCGCCCATTGAAAGAAAATTTGAAGCATTGATGGGCGGTGGAAGGGACCCCTAGAGTTTGCTCTAGCCAGGGATGACCAAGGATGGCCTTGTAGTCCAGATCGACGTCAAGAACTAGAAACTCGGTAGACATAGTGACAGGTCCGATTTCCAGCTAAAGAGCAATCTTGCCTTTGGCAACCCTCTTTGAGTTGTCATAGGCAGCGATGGTGGAGCAGTTCTTCTCCAGATTGTCCTCCCCTAAGCCCAATTGCTTAAGGGTCTTCATCGGACAGACATTAATAGATGCCCTGGTGTCGATGAGGGTGGAGTCTACCGAAACCCCGTTGAGGTTAATGGTAAGACAGAGAGGAAGCGAACGACACTCGGGGGTGGCAAGATCTTTATTCAAGAAAGAGATTGAGGGACCTTGGGTGAGGGAGAGAATGGAGTTGGTGACCCCACTGGGAGGGAGGTCATCATTGACCATGATCTTTTGGAGAAACTGGAGGAGAGTGGATTGATGAGACGGCGACCTCCGAATCAATTCTAAAATAGACACCCTCACGAGTGTCTTATCTAGATGTTGCAGAATATCATATTCGGTGCCGGCGGGGGGTACTGGTCCACTATCCTCCTCATCTTGGGATGGCCGCAGAGGTGGAGGAACAATTCGATTCCTGAGTGTGACATGAACGGCCTCCTGAGACTTAGGGAGGATGAGCTGGAGGGGTGTGGCAGGTGACTGACAGGTGGGGGGGGGGTGAGGATAGTGGGGTAGGCATCCTGAGGAGGTCGGATGAGCACTAAAGGTCTCTCCTCTAGGATGGCATCTACTGACGTGGAGGGCTCTTGAGACTCTGCAACGGGGCATGGGTACAATTCCTCGAAGCCTTCTACCCCCCACTGTTGCTCTCTCCTCACAACCCGGGGCCCTAAGTGTATCATAGTATGCACATTCTCTTGGGTTTTGGAGGAGGAGGGATTGTTGCTTTGGTGGTTAGGGAGAGGGTTATTGAAGATGCCAAGGTCCCTTTTGGTGTACCTAGACTTGTCTATGGCCACTTTGACATCATCCCAGTTAACCCTACCTTGGTCATTCATGTCATACACCCAGTCACGAAAGGTAAAGCAATTGTTGATGTCGTGACCATGGTTCCAATGATAAGGACAATATCTGGAAGTATCGAGCCTTGAATTGGCATTTTCCCTTTGTGGGGGAAGCCGAATAGCATCACAGGACATGAAGGCGAAGAATATGTCCTCAAGGGTCTCAGGGAGGGGAGGGTAATGAGACCTCTTAGGACCAGGCTGAGTGTAGCCAGCAGGAGGGGGAACTGCAGAGTAGGTTTTGGAAGGGTGTGACGGTAACTGATGGGGGTTGGAAGGAGTGGACGGAGGATTAGAGGGCTTGTTCGGAGGCCTCAACGGCTGACTGCAAGCGTTGACGGACTCATTGACGGTCACCCCCTCAGTGGTAGGTGCCGCGGGAGCCTTGCGTCCCTTAGGCTTCCTTCAAAGAAGTGTGGCAGAGAGGAGTCCTTAATTTGGTTCTGGACCACCCTGGCTCGGTTGTAGAGGTGTGTGAATGAGGGGAACTCACTCAGCATTAGGACAGAGCGAAGCACGGGGGTGGTGTTGGTGACCAACATGGTTATGGCTTGGGACTCTGGGATAGGTACGTCTACCCTAGATGCCATGGATCTCCACCAATTGGCAAATGTGACAAAGTCTTCGTCCGGCTTCATCTTTTCTGCCACCAAGTCAGGAAGTGTAGGGACTTGGGTGGCCATATATGAGAAGTGGGAGATGAATCGCTCGGAGACAATGTCGAAATTAACGAGGTCCGATGCGGGTAAGGAGGTGAACCACCTCAAAGCTTCCCCTTCTAACGATTGTTGGAAGAGGTGAACTAAAAGAACCCGATCGTACAGCCATCGGTGGGAATCCATGGTAAATCTGGCAAGATGGAATTGGGGATCAGAGTTCCCGTCGTACTTGCGGTACTTCGGGGCCTTGAAACCCGGAGGGAAATAAGCATTAGGAAGCTTGCAGTAGTTCTGGAGGGAATGAGGCTTTGAGAGGGATAGGGATTCAGCCAAAAGTTTCCTAACAAGTCCCTCCACCTCCAAACGGGGGACGGATTCGGATTGAGTGGGGGGTACGGGCTGAATGTGGGGTGGATAGGAGAAAGAAGGAGTTGGAATTGGAGTAGGTAGAGGAACGGGAGGAATCAGAGTGGGAGTGGGAATGGGAGAGACATGAATTCGCGAAGAGGTAATGGGCCTAGGAATGGGCCTAGATGAGGAGGCATGGAAGGGAGAAGGGGATGGGGTGGAGGGAGAGGTGGCAGCCCCGACGGTGTGTCTGGACAACATGGTGATGATGTCCTCGGGCGAGTAACGAGAGAGGAGTTTAGAGAATTCAGGGTCCTCTTGAGTGTTTTGGGCATAAGCTGGATTGACCCTTAAACTCACGCTCCCCTCATTGTCAGCTTGAGAGGAGGAAGAAGAATGGACTGACTCTTCGGGTTGGTTATGTGTGTCAACCATCCCTACAAACTCATGGACATCGTCCTCATATTCAAAAGCCGGATTGTCAGTCATATTTAGAGAATTTAACCAAGCATCCATTAGCACACAACCTACTGATTTTAGAATGGTTAGAGTTGATTAACTTCACTATCTTTTAGCAGAAATTTGGGGTTTCTACCAAGAAATGTTATCAAACAACGTCCCCAAGATTTTAAATGTTAAAGCCATGTGTTAATTAGACTCGCAAAAGGCCGATTCTCTCAAATGTGACTCAAACCCGGGTGAATAGGCGAACTAGACTGGGAGGGTAAAGGTCCTCCTGCCCCATACCATGAAGGAATCCACGGAAATTAGGGACTTACAGAGTTTTCTTTGGAGCCAACCCGATTTACCTGAGAGGGAATCCCCGAGTAAGAGGTTGAAAACCAAAGAAGGGTGATCCTAGAATGTGAGGGGAGGCTAGAAAAGATGAGGAGAGTGACCCCCTTAGTGACGGAGGACCGTCAGTGACAAACAGTAAGCAAATAGAAAAGAAAATCAAAGCAAAACAATAAAAAAATAATGAAAAAGCATGCTTCTGTGAAACTAAACAGCACAGGGGCTGACACCAAGTTCATCAGAAACACATAAACGACATGATCGACGGACGCTAACAAATAGTAGACGACAACAAAACTGGACACTAACAGAAACTAAACGGCAGGAAAGGTGGACGTTTACCTAGGTAAACGGCAAGATCGCTTGCCGTCTACCTGGCCGCAATGAGACCACAGTGGCAGAAGCTGTCCCACCGTGATCGACAGAAGAGAGCTGTGGACGATCCATTTCCCGTGGCTCCTCGGACAATCGTGGGCATCGCGGAGTCTTCTGGAAGTGACGAACGTCGCTGGCATCCCTCGATGGTGATGAGTGGGTCTCTAGTTGACCCCGTTGACTCCTCGGTTGACTAGTTTGACTGAAGAGAAAACAAGGAAAACCAGAAGAAGGAGGGGAGTTTTGTGATCGCCAGGGCCTTACCTGTGCCCAAGGAAGGTATTGATCACGTTCACGCAACGGCCTCACGCAACAAACAGAGACGAGGCCTCAACTTCTTCTCCTTCGGCCGGCCAAAGAAGAAGAGCTCCGCGGTCTTCTGCGAATTGTTCCTGCCACAAAGAGACACTCTATAAGTCTAAAGGAAGAGTAGTAAATGCTCAAAACAGAAAGAGATAGCCCAAAAGGTGAGTCCCGTACCGGTTGTGGACTTGAGAAGAGGGCTGGCCAAGTGCTATGACCACCCTTCTTCCCTCCGTTTTTGGTTGGGAAACCCCTTTTCTAGGTGTGTAGGAAAGTGACCTACGTGCCTAGAGTGTATGGGAGGGTGTGTGCAACATGCAACTATTAAGGAAAGAAGAAGTGAATGAGAGGAAGAGGGGGAGTTGATCCTCATTTGCAGGCGATGTAGCTTCCTTGCAAGGCTCCTCCAACTCCAAAAGCAGCCTCCTGAATGTCCCAAGTGTTGAGAGGAAGAAGAGTTGGAGTTGTGGAAGGTTGGGTGCAATTTCTCTCTCCTCTCTCAAAGCATCAGCATGTGGACGTCCAGCCTCTCCCCCTTGGCTCAAAGGGCTCAAAGGAAGGTTATATGGACAGTGGAGCTCGGGGTTAGAATGCCTAGGATGCTAAGTGTGAAGAAACACACTTGCACACATGGCAATCCATGTATTAAAGCTCCAACCAATGGGGGAAGGCCAAGTAGGCTTTTTACTGAGTCAAAGGGGTGCCAAGGTGGCCCATATGCCCGTTGGGAACGGCCCCATGCGGTGCATGGGCGAGAGAAAGGCGCAAGTAGGCTATATTCTCGAGGTTGTTGCACAGACCAGGTAAACCAGGTTAACGTCCAGCGATCCTGCTGCCAACCGCATGCAGACGTCCATGGATGTGGACGTCGGTATGGGTAAACGTCAAGAGGGCTTGCCGCCAACCAGTAGTCGGCGGCCATCGATGCTGCCGTGTACATGGCATCCGAGGCAGGTCAACAGACGGTCAAACGAGGCTTAATGGGCCAAAGAACCACGCGAGGATGGGCCAAATCTCACGTCTACAGTATGTAACCAAGCCCTTGTTTGTTATTTCTAGATTTTGATCTGTTTAAGCATAGGGCTAAAGATGTTTTTCCTTTAGTTTATTTTCTAACTGATTCTTTTAAATATAGATTTTCTTCTGTTAGAGTTTTTAATTTTTCTTCTAACTCTAACTTCTCATTATTCGTACTTCTCAAATCTTTATTTAAAAGATAATTATTATATTTACATTCTTTTAATTGTTCTTCTAATTGTTCCATTTCTAATTTAAGATCAGAATTAGTGTTTTCTAAACAAGTTAGGTTGTTCTTGATATTTTTCAATTCTTTTACAACAACCTTGTGTTTATCATAAAGTTCATTAAAGACTTCTTCCAAGTCTTCAGACTCTGACCCTGAATTATTGCATGAATCAAAAAATGGGTCAGAATGTACCTCATCTAGTCCTAGCATGAGGGCTAGATTTACTTGCTCTTTCTCTGAACATGAGCTTGATGAGTCTGAGCTTGTGGCCTCTTCATTTTCCCAAGCAGCTGCCATGACTTTTCTTTTGAACTTCTTGTGCTGCTTCTTGGATTTTTTGATTTGACTAGTCTTTTTGAGTCTCGGACAGTCTGGTCTCAGATGTCTGGGTTTTCTGCATTCATAGCAGACTGGTTCTTTCTCCTTTTTCTCTTTCCTTTCGATCCTTCTTGACCCATTTTTCTTCTTCTTTAAAATCTTCTGATGTTTGGATAGTACTTCATCAACATCACTGTCTTCAGAACCTATAATTTTTGAGCTAAAAGAAGAAGAAGTGGAAGGAGCAACTGCAATTTTAAGAGCATTAGTACATTTTTTTCTTTGATGAGCTCTCAGATAGTCACTTATCAAATCGTTGCGATAACCAAATCGTTGTTTCACTTAACGAATCGTTACACGATCAAATCATTGTGTAACTTATGAAATCGTTATTAGTGTGAAATCGATGTGGCTCTTTGAGCAAAAATCGATGTCGTTATGAGAACCAAATCGATATGAGAGCAAATCGTTGTTCTCACTTATGAAATTGATGTGACGATCAAATCGTTATGACACTTATCGAATCGTTGTGAGAATCAAATCGTTGTTTCTCACTTATCAAATCGTTGCGACGACCAAATCGTTGTTTCACTTAACAAATCGTTACGCGATCAAATCGTTGTGTAACTTACGAAATCTTTATTAGTGTGAAATCGATGTGGCTCTTTGAGCAGAAATCGATGTATATTGAATGAACATCGATTTATCATTTTAGAGCGCATCACACAACGATAGAACAATAAATTTAACATGATATTAAGTATATTTAATACTATTTAATTAATCATAAATTTTGTTATCATCAAAATATAATGGTAAAATATAAGAGTGGTTCAACAATCTCCCCCTTCTTGGTGATGACAAAATTTATGAGAATTTTCTGACAAAAATGCTTAAAGTATAGAAAATGCAGAAAATTCATAAATAATTCTCTCCCCCTTTTTGTCACTAACCAAAAAGGAAGGATCTTACCATGGATTCTCTCCCCTTTGTGAAAATTTCTTACCATTGAGGGTTCAACAATGATTGACATTAAAGAATAACTCCCCCTTAACTGTGCTCCCCCTAAATGAGAGACTCCACCTGAATGAGACTTGCAAATAGTTATTAGTAATACCGAAATTTTAAAATAACTAAATGACTACTCCCTCTTCAAATATGCGTTGGATGAAGAGCTGGCAGTCACCAATGCCTTGAGCATCCTTGATCTTGATGCTCCAAGGCTATCCTGCAAACAACTTATTCAGAAGTAGGTACCCAAATCTTTTTGGGTCCTTGATAGTTAGATGCATAAAAATATCCTTTCGGAATCCAAACTAAGTGCCTTGTTCAAGTGTTTACTGTGTGTCCTAATTTATTGCAATGAGAACACCAATGAATATAAATTGTTTTGTCGTTCTTATTATCTTTGTGCTGTCTGTTTAGAACATAATTTTTGGAAACCTTCTGCCTGCTCTGCACTGTCTGCAACCTCTGCCTGATCAGCCTCACGGTGTCTGCACACTACTGCACCAACTCTGGACCCAGCAACTGCCTGTCGCCAACCTCGTGCCAATGCAACGGTGTCCTGCACGGTCGACCACACAGAGCCTCATAGGGCACCATCCTGATGCTAGAGTGAAAGCTATTATTATACGAAAACTCCACCATGGGAAGGTGCGACTCCCACGTGCTGCCCCAGTCTAGGCAACACGCTCTCAACAAGTCGTCGAGGGTCTGTATGGTCCTCTCCGACTGCCCGTCTGTCTGTGGGTGGTAGGCTGAACTCAACCTCAGCTCAATGCCAAGTGCCCGCTGAAAGCTGCGCCAGAAACGAGCAGTGAACCTCGGATCTCTATCTGAGACAATAGAGACCGGGGTCCCGTGCAAGGGTTCCACTCTGTCCACAAACAACCGAGCCAGTCTATCCACTAACCACGCTGCTCTGACTGGTAGGAAGCGAGCTGTCTTCGTCAGCCTGTCGATGATGAACCAAACGCTGTCGTGCCCCTGTAAAGTGCGAGGTAAGCCAGAAACAAAGTCCATGGTGATGTGCTCCCACTTCCACACAGGAATGGGAAGCGACTGCAACTCACCACCAGGATGTTGGTGCTCTGCCTTCACCTGCTGATAGGTAAGGCAGCATGAAACAAACTCAGCGATATCTCTCTTCATCCCAGGCCACCAAAAGAGTACCCTCAAGTCGTGGTACATCTTGGTGGAGCCCGGATGAATAGAGTATCGTGACCGGTGCACCTCAGACAGTACCTCCTCCCTGGCATCCTGTGGAACGTAGAGTCTGTCTCGGAACCAAACCTCGCTGTCCTCGTCCAACACCACCTCGTGCAATTGCAACACGTCTGCCAAGTCTATGTCTACACTCTGCGCCTCAATCACCTGCTGATATATCAACGGGCGAACTGTCTTGCTGGCCAACACTACTCTCTCCCGGAGGCTAGACGATGTGAACACACCCTGAGTGGCGTCCTCCAGAAGTCTCCAGTGTCTAACCAACAAAGAACTCAAGTGGGCTCTCCTACTCAAAATGTCTGCTGTGACATTAGCCTTTTCCGGGTGATAGGAAAGGGTAAAGTCGTAGTCCTTCAAGTACTCGAGCCACCTGCGCTGCCTGAGGTTGAGATCTCTCTGCGTGAAGACGTACTGTAAGCTACGGTGATCTGTGAAAACCTCTAACACCTCACCGTACAAGTAGTGCCTCCACAACCTTACGGCAAACACGACCGTTGCAAGCTCCAGGTCATGTGTCGAGTAGTGCAGCTCATGCTTCTTTAGCTGACGAGAAGCATAAGCAACTACTCGACCGTGTTGCATCAGCACAACACCCAAACCAGTACCTGACGTGTCTGTGTAGACAACAAAGCCACCACCGCCAGAAGGTACCACAAGGATCGGAGCTGAAGTCAGCCAGCTCTTCAGCTCTTGAAAACTGCGCTCGCACTCTACTGTCCACACAAACCGAGTCTCCCGCCTGGTCAACTGGGTCAAAGGCTCTGCAACTCTGGCGAAGTCCTGCACGAACCTCCTGTAGTAGCCTACTAGCCCCATAAAACTGTGAACCTCTGCAACTGTAGTGGGCTGGCCCCAAGAAACCACGGCCTCAACCTTGGCGGGATCCACCGCCACACCTGCACCAGAAACAACGTGACCCAGGAAGTGCACCTCCTTTAGCCAAAATTCACACTTGCTGAATTTGGCGTAAAGTTGGTGACTCCTTAAAGCCTGCAACACCAGCCTCAAGTGAACCTCGAGCTCCTCTGCCGTCACTGAGTACACCAGGATGTCGTCGATGAACACCACCACAAACTGGTCTAGGTACTCTTGAAAAACACTGTGCATCAGCTCCATGAATGCTTCAGGTGCATTCGTGACCCCAAAAGGCATCACGACAAACTCGAAGTGGCTGTAGCGGGTACGAAAAGCTGATATGGCGATGTCAGACTTGCAGATCCGCAACTGGTAGTAACTTGACCTCAAGTTGATCTTCGAGAACACTGAAGCTGACTGCAACTGGTTGAACAAGTCATCGATCCTGGGCAAAGGGTACTTGTTCTTCACAGTCACCTGATTCAGCTACCGATAATCAATACACATTATGAGGCTGCCATCTTTCTTCCTCACAAACAAAACAGGCGATCCCCACAGCGAACGGCTAGGACGAATTAAGCCCAACGCAAGCAACTCCTTTAGTTGGCGCTTCAACTCCTGCAGCTCCTCCGGCGCCATCCGGTACGGTGCCTTGGACGCAAGCATCGTCCCTGGAAGCAACTCAATGGAGAAATCGACCTCCCGCTCAGGCGGCAGGCCAAGTAGATCCTTCAAAAACACGTCGGCAAACTCACAAACAACGGGCACATCTGAAACAGAAATCTCACCAGAATCCGAGACACATACAGAAGCCAAGAAAGCAAAACAACCGTCTCAGATCAGGCACCGAGCTCTACAGAAAGTGACAAAGGTTCGGCGGACAGATCGGGTACCTCGGAAGCAAAGCACAGGTGCTCCAGGTATCTCGAACCTCACAGTCTTCTGCTGACAATCTACCAGTGCAGAGTGCGCCTCTAACCAGTCCATGCCAAGAATGGCATCAAAGTCGTGGAGCTGCAAGGTAAATAGTCTGGCTGGTAGCTGGTGGCCCTGTACCTCGACGGTGACACCCTCCAAGTAACAAAGGGTACGCACAAAGTCACCCGTCAGCAACTCAACTGCAAGGCAGACAAGGAAGCAAAGAACTCCTTAAAAGTAAAACAGTGCGAGGCACCCGGATCAATCAAAACTCTAGTAGCTCTACCAAGGATGGGAACCGTATCGACGACCAGATTAGAGGCCTCCGCCTCCTCTCTAGTGATGTTCATCACCCGACCGCGACCACGTCCTCGCTGAGGCTGGTGCTGTTGGCACTGCTGCGGCTACTGGAACTGACCTTGGTGCTATTGCTGGCGTTGCGCCGGCTGGGGTGGAACGTACTATGCCTGAGGTTCCTGTTGCTGCTGTAACGACCCTACCTCCCGGACCCCCGCCAGGGTCCCCGAAGGTCGCGCCGCCACCCACGGGTCTGAAGACCTAGAAGGGTTAGAATTTAGTCCAGTGAGATAAGCAATGAATTCAAATAACTATAATAAGAAAGTCCGTACATTTAATAAAGAAATTAGGTACAACATGTCCCAAATAAAACTACAGGTACAAAAAGAAAGGTGCAGTCCTTAAGGGGCATACTCCGAGGACTTGAAAAAAGGCCACTCTCAACTCATGGTACAAGAGCACTCACACTCACAACTCACACTGCTCGCAACGCACGGTGCAACAAACTGCCACCACGACCGTCCGGTAATGAACTTCTGCGACAACGAGTCCCTACCTGAAGAGAGTAGGGGGGTGAGCCTCGCGAACAAGGCTCAGTAGGGATTACCAGTCCCTTACCAGCCAGAGGAGCAGAAACTACAACAACAGCGGAAGCAAAACTACACTACAAAGTAGTAAAGCGGGAAACACCTACTGCAGAGAACTACAAAGCAGCAGAAATAGAGCAACGCCCCGACCCACAACCAGGGTCAGGCCAGACACTACTCCCACAGAACCAATGGAGTCAAACAACATGCGGAAGCAAACACCTCGGCACATACACCCGCCTAGACAACGAAGCTCACGGAACACCGGAGCAACCACGTGAGACTAGAGTCTCACAACACAAGCACCAACATTCTGGACCTCCACGAGGACGGGAAGGAACAACCAGGTGTCACCACGAGAGACACCGAGCTACCACGTGAGAACGACGTCTCACCACTAGCACGGTCACCTTAGACCTCCACAAGGTCGAGGGCCCACAAGTAGAACAACCCTGCACCTCGGACACTCCACGAGGTCAGGGAACTACACCTACCGGTGCCACCACAAACGACACCAAGAAATGGGTTATAGAAACAGCAGTCGGGTGTCTGCACCAGACACCCAGAGAGAACCCACAACCCACAAGGCAAACCCACCGAAGCCCACGGAAACTAGACACGGCTAGACTACAACCACCGTGCAGGCTAGGGCTATGAGAAACCCAATCTCAAAAACAGCGTGAGAAACACCGTCACGCAAGAGCACACAAGCCACCGCCACAGGCAGCTAGGAGGAGGACACACAGTCCACTCCTCCAGCCGCCAGCCACTGACTCCTACCTACAACCTCCCCGGTAGAGTGAGGCTAGCGAGTCAGAGCAAAGAACAACACAACCACCGCAGCTCGGCTGAGCTGCAACCCCACACCTGACCTCCCTACGTGGCTCTGGAGCAAACTTGGAGCGAGGTAGTGAGAAGGACTAGTTGGTCCGCTCTGGAAGAGCACCTCAACCACCTCAGAGATCCAGACCAGCTAAGAGAGCTTTATAAACGACTCACGCCGCTGTCCTCACCATTTTCCCCTTCTTCTCCAAGTCAGTGACTTGAGCACGCCCGCCGCCGGGAGCAACACCCTCTGACACAGACGCGCGGGGGTGGGGGTCCCAGGTAATGGTCACAACCTATCTCATGGACAAGCCCTCAAGTGCCGAGCACCGGGCGAAAGAGAACTGGTGTGGCAACCACCAACAGAAACAGCACAGCTAGCTTGTAACCAAGACAAGCCCAGCATGCACAGGCACGCACAGCACCCCTTCTGGAAACCCCTAGAAGGGCTGTCGGCCAATGCCGACACACAAGGCACGGCCCGAGAAATCGGAACACCACCACACAGCACAGAAACCAACACTCTTCTAATAATCAATTGATAGCCAGACCATCGATTATTAGACAGACGCGAGCCTCCTAGCAACACCGCTAGGACACGGCCACGAAGGTGTCACCTTCGGTCACTGAACGCAGTGAGCCAACCTGCTGCGTTCCCCACCAGAAGATCCGAAGGGCAACCCTGCCCTGGGGCACAAGCCGACACGCCAACCGCGGCAACAGAAAACACCCGTGGCAAACCATATCTTGTCGTGCCCTCCTAGCCCGTCGCGATCTCATCACAACAGGTAGGGCAACCGTGACAAGCAGGTCGCGTTGAGGAAGCACGTCACGACAAAGCTCTTGTCGCAACAGCAAACTAGGTTGCGACAAGGCCGCGCGTCATGACAACAACCTTGTCGCGACGGGTAGCCAGGTTGCGACAAGGCCGTGCGTCGCGACAACAACCTTGTTGTGACGGGTAGCCGGGTTGTGACACGACCCTTATCGCGACGGCCACCAGAGCCGTGATAAGGTCGCGTCCGACCGAGGCGACGCCTCCTCTGATGTCGCGACATGCTCGGCGGTCGCAACATCAGCTGGAAGGCAGACCGCCAGGACACTACGTCCCGGGGTCATCCACACACAACATACAACACAATCACGGGGAGGGGAGCATGGGGAAAGCTTTTAAAGGATGGATTCACACAAAAAGACTCCCAATCACTTGGAATGGAAAGAGCACTAGAATCCCTACAGATTAGACGAATCCGAACCCCCAAGGAGCCTTTACGACGAGCTCGCCACCTCCTCCTCGCTCCCATGGTGCCGCTCTCGCTCCGCACGAGCCGCTTCCACCCCACCAAGCTCCACCGCTAGAGAAAGAGAAGGGGGGGGGAGGCCTCTCCACCTCGGAGAAGAGAGGGAAGGGAGGAAAAGAAAGAAAAGGGAAAGGGGAAACGGCCAAGGCTTTTTTAGCCTCCGGTCCCCAGAACACGACTAGGTGGGGCATCGCGTTACAAACCTTAACGCGACAGCCGCCCCCACCGCGACCAGAATGCGCCGAACTGGGACGCCGCGACAACCCGACAGCCGCTCTGACCCGCCTGCCACCCTGACAGGTGTCAGGCGACCAAAAAGTAGAACCCTGTTGTGGCCCGTTGACCGAGAGCGACAAGAACGTGACCCACCTAGTGGTCACGACCTAGATGACTGTCGCGACGGGCAGCTCCGTCGCGACACTAACGCGTCGGCCATTCAGGATGCGTTAGTGGCCAGTCATCCAAAACACACAACAGGGGAAAACCAGAAGCCCGAGATGTTACAATACATCCAAAAAAAATAATTTTTTCCTCGAAATTAAGGGCGAAACCCGGTCGGAGAACACAATAGGTGCAAAGGGACCACTAAGTTGCACCGCGACTTCCCGGTGGTCGCCACCACGAGCCTGCCACAAAGGGAGTGCCTAACCAGACATCAGACGGCTCATAGGGCTCACAACAATGGTGCAGAGCACACAAGAAGACGTCGACAACTCCACAGGCGCGACACGCACCAAGCTAACCAGAAACACTGAAAAATCCAGAAACCACGCGACTGAGCCCTCAACAGACCACACCGTTGAGACCAACCGGTCAGTAACTCACTCTGTCGCCAAAGGCTAGACCGTGGACGCAGCTACTGACATCAACAACCGAGAAAATGCCAAGAGGTCATCCACAAGACTCTGCTGAATGGCTCCGCACAACTAGCAACAGCTAATACCTACAACAAGGCCAAACAAGAGCTTCTTAATGGTGACCCAAAACCAAGCGATAGCATGCACGTGGAGAACACCACGGCACACAGAACAGTGTTCGTCAGCACCACTAGATCCCACCTAGATCATCCTCGTGGTCCTACCAGGACACACAAAGACTATGGAGCCACATAAAGCTAAACCACACGCTCCACGGGCACACGCGCAGAGACAAAACCAAGGAAGACGTCTGAGGTTGGCAAGGCTAGACAACTCAAGACGTCGGCAACCTGCACGGGAAACGAAACAACTGCAGAGGTCGAAGACAGCATGTCAACCTCAAAGAAAACCAAACCAAAATAGGGTACCCCAACCGACCACACTCGCTCCCCAAGGCAAGAGGGGAAACCTAGACACAGGCCACGACCAAAGCCTGGCATACCACTGATAGGGCTACCTAGACAAGGCAAAGCAGCCACCCCACAACGGTTATGGTACAGCTACAAGGCACGGCCAACATGATGTGTCCGAGAGGTGGAAAGCTCAACGCCTCGAACACCGAGCAACTCGCGAAACGACGCACGAAGCTTACAATCAGGACACATGGCACAACACACAGTGCCAACACAAGCACCAGGAGCCACCCAAGGTGCAACACAATGTACCAAGGCTCCAGACGGAACAAAACAAACCACCTAATCATGAGTATATGGTGCCACCACAAGCACCAAAACTAGGCAAGATACAACACAGTTGCTCCAACGGCCGAAACAACACAGCTATAGGAAGGACTCTCCACAAGAGACCCACCAAAAGCCACAAGCAAGAAACCGTAAGCCTAAGAAGGGCACGACAGGCCACACCGGCCGCGAACCCTCAAGGAACAAAGACACGAAACATCGAAAGGAAACACGCACACGGTGCAGTACTAAACTACACCAACGGCCTGAAACGACCCAAGGCCAACCAAAAGGGACTCTCCACCAGAGACCCACACAAGCAAAACACGTGGAGAACCAGCAGCTTCAAGAGCGCAACCACCACATCGGCTCTTAGAAGCACACAAACACAAGGCACCGCTCCTACCACTCAGGTAGGGAGGGCCACACGCCAAATGGCGGCAAGTGCCTCCAAAGCACAGCCAAGGCACAGGAAAAACACACACCGAAATGATGCCTGCACTAGCAAGCCAAACAAAAGAAAACCCAGTGCCGCCTCACACTGAACATAGGGCACGCCACCCTACATCGTCTAGTCAGGCGACAAGATACCAGCACAGCAAGAGACAGGACAATAGGTCACCACAACTTATCGCACCACAAGGAAACAACGCGCACGAGGTGAGCAACCATCTCAACCTCAAGGCAGCACAAGGGGAGGGGCCTTCACCACAAAGGTCGCCACAGTGCGTGACACGGCACCAAATGCCATGTGAAAGCACCACCACCCCAAGCAAACCACGGGAAGCAGAGGAAACAACAACGCAAGGCTAGCAGTCTCAGAGGAGGCACAGCCAGCCGAACACCCACGACGCTCGCCAAACCACCGTCGGCAAGAGTGTGTTGGCACGGAAATGCAAGAAACCACAAACTCAACCACAGGGACCCACAAATGGTCCCGCCGGCATAACCAACCAAGGAAAACCGGAACAAGGGGAGCAACCAACTCAACACAAAACAACTCAAGGGATGATGACTCCATCCGAAGGTCGTAACAATGCGTACCCTGGCGACACAACACCACAATGGAGCAACATCACCCCGAGCAACCAACGGAAAGCAGGGGAAGGAGACCCTCACAACGAGTCTCTTCCACATGCAAGGGAAAACCACTAAGAGAGACCAGCACTTCCTCAGAAGCACAAACAGCTAGGAACCCATGGCACTCACCAGACTACCATCTGGCAGAGCCCACAGGGCGCGAGAAATGAAGCCAACCTCCCGACCTTGGAGACACACGAAGTCCCACCAACACAGCCGAGAAAACTCGAAACGAACAGAAAGACAACCTGGTCAGCACAACGACCAGATGCAAGGCCAAGGGCACAACACCTCG
This sequence comes from Colocasia esculenta, assembly GCA_014218235.1. Lineage (NCBI taxonomy): Eukaryota > Viridiplantae > Streptophyta > Magnoliopsida > Alismatales > Araceae > Colocasia > Colocasia esculenta. The sequence goes on along the minus strand of CM024761.1, from coordinate 28,073,744 downwards.
ACTGACAACGCCCAAACAGACTGTAACACAGACAGTCAAACCGGCAATAGCGACAGCTCATCTCCACTGAGAGAGAGAGCAGCGACAACCAAAACAAACATAAGGCGGCTTGGGAAGGACCTCTACCCAAAGCGCTAAGAGCCGTTCTGGGAAAACATCACCAGAATGCAACCCCAAACAAATGGCCAACAGAGAGAACACAACAGACAGCGGAAGCAACACAACTGGTTCTGGGAGAACCTCCACCAGAACCACCAAGGCGTCGTTCTGGGAAAACCCACCAGAATGTAAAGGCCAACACAACAGCAGCATACCTCAATCCTGAGGTAGCACAACAACCGGAAAAAACAAGCCCGGAACAGTCCTAAGAGCGAACCTCATTACGACAATAACCAACACTTCTGGGAAACCGCACCAGAACGTAGAGCAACCAAGCGATGCACCTCAACCTCAAGGGCAACGCAACGGCAACCAACCACACAACAGAGACCTCAAACCAAGGAGGTAACATAGCGGAAGACTTTAAGGAGTATAGAAGTAGTACCAGAGGGAGAGGAACTCTCACTAGGACAACAACAAATAGTTATGGGAAACACCACCAGAACACAGCAGCCAAGCGATGCACCTCAACCCAGAGGGCAATGCCGCAACAACCAGAAACGAGCACAACACAGTTCTGGGGAAACCTCACTTCCACTAGAACTAGCAGAGAAGAACTCCGGGAGTACCTCACCGGAACTCACAACCAGTCAGCGCAAGTCCGACAACAACCACAACCAAGTGTCACAGCGCTCAACTAGCGGTGCAACATGGCACACAAAGCATCTGCTTAGCTCGAGCAATGACGTCAACTAAGCAGAGCAAAGCGCACATTGGCGCACAGTCACACAAGGCCAAACACACAACCAACACAACACACACCCCAACAACAAGGGGGACATCCAACAAGGACTCACCCTAATAACAAGGGGACTGCCAGCAAGGCAAGGACACCTTCGACCAGATCCACAAGCAACACCGCCCTACACCGGGGAAGGTCACACCACACGCAGGCTCTCTCAACCTTCGCGACACACCCACGCGGATGCGCAGGCCGAGGTCGAACCCAACCAAGCGCAGCACGAGTGAACCAGCAACCTTGCTCGCAGCATGCGCACCCAGCAATAGCAGCAACACTCTCCTGCAGCTCACACTCGGACACTGCTAGAGAGCTAGCCACCTGCAACAAAGAACTAGATGCTCACCTAAAAGCAACTCTACATGGACGGGCCAGCAGCGTACTAGTACATTTCTTTGGGACAGCCATAGTTATTAACTCATTACAAATCTCGTTGGACCCCTGAGCTCTGATACCACTGTAATGACCCGACCTCCCGGACCCCCGCCAGGGACCCCGAAGGTCGCGCCGCCACCTACGGGTCCGATGATCCGGAAGGGTTAGAATTTAGTCCAATGAGATAAGCAATGAATTCAAATAACTATAACAAGAAAGTTCGTACATTTAATAAAGAAATTAGGTACAACATGTCCCAAATAAAAGTATAGGTACAGAAAGAAAGGTGCAGTCCTTAAGGGGCATACCCCGAGGACTTGCAAAAAGGCCACTCTCAACTCACGGTACAAGAGCACTCACGCTCACAATTCACACTGCTGGCAACGCACGGCGTAACAAACTGCCACCACGACCGTCTAGCAACGAACTCCTGCGACAGTGAGTCCTACCTGAAGAGAGTAGGGGGTGAGCCTTGCGAACAAGGCTCAGTAGGGATTACCAGTCCCTTACCAGCCAGAGGAGCAGGAGCTCCAACAACAGCGAAAGCAAGACTACTCTACAAAGCAGTAAAGTGGGAAACACCTACTGCAGAGTACTACAAAGCAGCAGAAACAGAGCAACGCCATGACCCACAACCAAGGTCGGGCCAGACACGACTCCCACAGAACCAGCGGAGACAAACACCATGCGGAAGCAAACACCTCGGCACACACACCCGCCGAGACAACGAAGCTCACGGAACACCGGAGCAACCATGTGTGTAATGCCCCAACGCGGAATATCGGAGTGGGATTACAGTTATTAAATAGTACAGAGCGAGAAATAAATAACAAACCATTGCACATCTGGATAACACCAAATAAACTTCCAATTTCATTAATGATCCATTAGTCCTCATTACATTCACTAATAACTCATCAAGCTTCAAGAACTAACTATTACATCAACGTATCAGAGACAAAACTAGGGCCCAGAGTACTTTATTCAAAGTAAAACTATTACATTATGACTAACTGACTCCCTAACTCATAACTATACTAACTAACTACTACTAAATAGCACTAGTTGCTGAAAAATGGTCACTCCTGAGTCTCCTCCTCAGTCCCATCCTCGTGAGTGTGGTCATGATCCGACTCACTTGAAACACATTAAATAAATACGCAGGATGAGCGAATAACGCCCAGTAGGACTTAATATCTCATGAACACAAGCATGCTTTAAATAGTTAATGTTTTAATGGCAGGCTAACTAGAGAGAATAGTCATGTAGATCATGTAACGATAACGAGAGAATAATAGCAACTGGCATAGGGAAAATAGTACAACAAGAATGATAATAGAATGGCCATGTAACGATATAACATGTAAATTGCACAACGTGCACTAGTAACGATAACAATTGTACTGGTATAGATAGGACTTTGATTGTCATAGATTAATCTTGATAGCATGCTGGCACTGGATGCATGCCGTAACACATCCTTGATCATTTTAACTCCCATGGGCACTGGCACTTTTCGGGCGCTTCTCCCAGCACCTGATTGGGCCCCATTGCGCTGGCATTAGTCATTACCTTATCTTAGACAATCACAAGAATGGCCAATAGAGTACCAAGAAGAGATAAGAGAGTACTAGACGAGATAGATAAGAGCGTAGAGAGAATGTGAACAGATGAGAGGATATAGAGAGCAGATGAGATAGGGGTATTATCGTAAAATCTCGTTAAATATCGATAGTAACGGTTGCACGGCACACCATTGCGGGCCACAATTTGGTAGAAGTCACCACCGCCCTCTAGCCATACTGTGAATACAGGCTAGATGGCCCGGCGTGATCAAAAGATAAGGAAAGATCACACTAAGTCCATGGATCGTACTGATCCCTAAGGTGTAACGGGTTTTAGGGTACAACCAGCTCGTCGGCAATGGACGTACGTCAAAGCCAAGAAGACTTATAGAGGCCTTGACAAGGAGTCCCTGGCCTAGTCGAGAGTATTCCCGATGGAGAGGTGGTCCAAGTCAAGAGAAAGTGTATAGAAACGGGTTCGTCGTGCAACGAGTGCTCGAAGCTGAGGGAAAACGATAACGGTGTACAATACTTGCGAATAAAACGAAGACATGACTATTTAAATAAGGTAATTTAGTCATTTATTTTGCTAATTTACCTGATACATTATTGCATAAATTATTAGGGTCAAATGGCAAATAACAATGACGTGTAAGTGTAAAGAATTCATGAGGGTGAGATAAATCATGCAATTAGCTTTTAATTACTAAGAATTAATTAATTAATGTCAATTAATGTCATTCAGGTAAAGATTTGTCTTAATGGTGCATGATTTAGCTAAACAAGGGTTAAATGGTAATTAGAACAGGGGCATATATGCAATCATCGGGTGCTGGCCAAAATTTTGAAATCGCGGCAGGGAAGCCCGCCGCGATTAAGATCGCAACAGGGCGGCCTGGAGCGTCTGGTAAACCGGCCGGTCTAGCCCGGTCCGGGTGGAAATCGCAGCGGTGTAGGCCGCCCCGTTCTTAACGCGATGTGCCTGCAGGGCGCGACCCCGCTGATATCGCGGCAGATCGATCCGTCACGACATCAGGAGTGTCCGGCCTTTTTTTTTCTTTTTTTTTTCAGGGCGGTTCCTGTCTGATATAGAGTACTTGTAAAATTAATATAAAATCGTACGAAGGTCCAAAAATCAGGAAACTAGTTTTAAACGAAAGTAGACATGAGGATATATCAACATGCATAATTAATTTGAAGATAGACATAGTTTAGGCATGGTTTGATCATGTTACTTTTTGACGACCTAAACAGGCGCAGTTAGGGTTCAATGAATTAATTAGAGATGGATACATGATGAAAATTAGGTGAACTAGGGGCATTTGAACGCTAACATGATGTAGTATTTTTGAGAATTTTCTCATGACTTGAGATCAAGCATGCACGAGGTTTGAAAGCAAACATGAAGGGTCAGGTATAGGAATCTGACAAGATTTCAAAGAATTAATTCTCCCTCATGGGAGATCGAAATTGAGCGAAACGAAAGGACTTTTGCATGGGATCATGATGTCTTCCTAGGGTAATTTTTGTACGAATTTAGCTTGAGAGATTGCCTACCTTTTCTTGCTGAAAAGAAAATCCTAGTTTGGAGACGAAATGAAGGAGAAGATCGAAGTTCCAGCCTCCTCCTCTGAGATCCCACGATCCTAGCCTCCCTCCTTCGTCCTCCAAGGTCTCTACTGCGGTTTTAGGTTGAATGGGAATGAAAATGGAGTGTTTTGATGGCTAATAGGGTCCTAACATGCCTAAAACTCCTTCTTTCCCATTTAACTCCAAATTTCTATCTTTATCTTCCACTTTCCTTCCTTTATCTTCTAATTGAAAGGTTGCGGAATTATCCAATATAGTAATCTAGAAAGGGGGTTGAATAGATTACTATCAATTAAAAATTTACTATGACCTTCTTTTAATTAAAACATAGACTTTTGAAACTGTAACAAAATTTAAGCTAAACTTAGATGTGTGTTAGTTGTAGGTAGATGGAGTAGCAACTCATTCAGCGTGTGTAAAAACAACGTGCCTACCAAACATCTATCGTAAAGACGTGCAAACCACAAGACACGATGTTTTAAGGTGGTTCGGAGTACACAACTTGTGTATCCTACATCCACCGTCCACACACACATGAAGAAACAACTGCTTATGAGCTGGTTCACAACTACAACTCACACACACGAGTTGTCTGATGTGAAACCACGATCAGAACAACACAAACCACGTGAATCAAGCACAAGAATGGTTGAAACACCACCACACACACAGAAGTATGAGAAAACAGAGACAGAGAAGAGTTCTAAGTTGAAAGAACAAATCCTGATGTGGAACTCTTCAAGATGCTCGTCTAGATGAACTTCAAACTTCGTCTTGGCAAGTATAGATTGATGGAGAAGCTTGAATCACAGACGAACTGGCTTCACCTCCGCTTGGATGACGGATCTTCCTTTCCCTAGGCGGTAGGTTGAAGCAGAGCAGTAGGTGCAGGCTTTTTGTCTTGGGATTTGCTTAGGGTTTGATGGTATGGCCTGTTGCTGCGAAAATAACCCCATATGTCCTATATATATGGGTGTCGAAATATGGAGTGACGTGCTTGACAGAATCACCCAATGCATTCATATCTTGGACATCGGAGCTTTCCAAAACTACGTCTGTCGACAAGCGATTGGCTGCTGTCGACAGCTGCTGCCCAGTTCTGGCTTTCATGTTTCTGGAACACTGGATCTGTCGACAGATATGGTCTTGGTGTTGACAGGCACACTTCATCTATCGACAGGAGCATATTGGCTGTCAACAGGTACTGCTTTCTGAGTTCTTCCAGAACCTTGTTTTGTTCTGTCATGTCTATCTGTCGACAGGTGATTTCTTGGCTGTCGACAGATGATCTCTTGAAGTTACTTTCTTGTTCTTTTTTACCTGAATCTTGTTGCTTGGCTTATATGCATTCATGCCTACATTAAAAGACATTTTAAGTGAGATGTAATGAATACATAGGTGATCATCTTGACACTTGATCATGTCATTCATGTTCTTAACAAATAGGTCATTATACCATCATCAATTGCAATGTTCATTAAAAAACACATCATTAAAAACATTAATGCACAAGTAAACCCAACATTCTCCCCCTTTTTGATGATGACAAAATTTCAATTTATGCACATTGATGATTTCTCCCCCTTTTGACAACATTCAAAAAGACACATTATGCACACATGGATAAGATGTAAGCAAAGGAACTGAGGTTTTTCATTCATTAACATGCCAGACACTCAGTTACAAAAGACGACCATTGCATGACATAAAGTGAAATCATTAGAAGGAAAGATACATGACTGACCCAAATAACATAGTGACCCAATACCCAAATCTAGAATGATGACCTAGATAACCCAATGACTCTCTAGACATCGTCATTCCCTGGTACATCGGGATGACGAAAGCTATGAAAATCAGTAGAGAGCCTGGCAAGCTGGTCTTGTAACTGCACTTGTGTGTTCACCAGTGTATCCATTCTCATATCCACATGATCGAGACGGGTGTTGAGATGCTCAAAACCCGTGGTGAATTGGAGTTGCAATTGGGCCATCTGACCAGCAATGAAATCCCTAAGAGAGGGAGGTTGTTCCCGTTGTGCAGCATCAGCAGGATCATCTCCCTGAGCATCCATGGGCTCTGCCTGGGAGTCTTCATCATCACCTTCATCAGCACCGTCATCATCACCTTCATCAGCAGCAGATTCTTCCTCAACATTTGGAGCTTGACCTTTGAGAGTCCTGGTCACTACCCCATCCACAAATTTGTAGCCCATCCGATGCACCGCAGTAAGATCGAAAGAACTTCTGGACTTGAGTTTGATGCACTCGGAGTCAGAGATGGGAATGCCAATAAAAGATAGGAGGGATGTAATAGGACATCCATATGGCATTGACCTCTTGGGGTTAGTGAAACATTGCTTAATGAGGTCTACCATGATGTTAGGAAGATTGATTTGTTCACACTTCAGAAAGTAGTGGAAGAGGGACTTGTGGACTGTAGTAACGAGTTCCCTACTTCCATCTTTAGGAACAACAATAGTAGTGAAGATGTGATGGATGAGACGATTTAGTGGAGGAAAAGGGTTGGCATTGAGCTTAAGATGGTCCACACTGAGATGATAAATTTGATGGGTGATGGGAGTATAATAGTCAGAGGCAGATGGAGGGTTGACAAGAATATCCACCCGGAGTTAGGAATTTGTAGGGCATGAGAAAAAAGAGAGGGAGTGATATGAAAAGAAGTGCCCTTAACAGTGGTATACAACTCAGAGCTTACCACTGACAACTGGAGGTTATTATAGAACTCCGTCACAGCTGCGGTAGAATACCTGGTGTGGGAGTACACAAATTCGGTCCAGCCCTGAGTGTCGAACAGGGGTTGAAGACCAGGAAACATGTCCTCAATGGATTCAAAGTGCACGAACCGAGGTTGCACGAACTTGGTGAATGAGCCCTGGACCCTGGACGCCTGAAGGTTGCGAGGAACGATGAGCTCTGGCAGACGATCTTCCCGATGGTTTGTCCGGCGCTCGGTTGGTGCCCTGGAACCCTCGCTGGCTTGAGGAGACCAAGGACGGCGACGAGAGGCAAGCTTCTTGGTCGGAGGAGCCATCAGAAGGGGTGATGTCAGTGTGGAGAAGGCTCTAAAGGTGGAAGGGGACAGAAGGAGGAAGAAACGCAGAGAGAAATAATCTCTCTTCTGTCGCCCAGAGAAAGAGGGATTTGGGGAGGAAGGAGGGAGGAGAGACTTTTGGAGGTGGAAAAGGGAGGAAGGGTGCGTGGGTGCCTTTTAAAGAGGGTTGGAGAGAATTTGAAAGGGCTAGGTCCCACAAAATCCACCCTAAAGGTCTCCAGTTGGACTTCCAAAAGTCACCCTGCCGCCGGCTGTCGACAGCAGCATAGGGGCTGTCGACAGCTGCACAGCAGCTGAGCTAGAAATGGTAAATTTTGAGAAATTTCACCCCATTTGCGCATGCACTGTTCGTATTAAGATGGAGAACATGTTTTAAACATATTACTAAGTGTCATGGCCACTAGTATGAGGACACAAAAGTCATTCTTCAATGGTTAAGAGATAATACTTCGGGAGTCTTAAGTTATGGCATTTAGAGAACCATGTTCAAGTCCCAATAAAATAAAGACAAACCCGTTGAATAAAACCATTGTAGAAAAACATATGACTTAGTGGCGATGTTCATTTGGTGATTGAAGACAACATTGACATGACCCATTGACAATAGACAACCTTGTCCCTTGAGTTAAAATTTTGGAGGCTTCACTCTATTTCTTTGAATTTGATATTCTTGAACTTGACAAAAGGGATATGGGAAAAGTGATAATTAGATTCATGTATACCTTTTGACGTGAAGGTAGACATTTGTGACGTCTATGCCCCCAATTACTCAGTATAAAGGACCATTATATCATTGTACAGAGATAATGGAATAACATTTTGACACGAAGATAGACTTTTATGATGCCAAAGTCCCCGGTTACTCAGAAATAAACATCATTGCTCTGCCTTTATCCCATATTATTTCTTGCTTGTTTGTTGTGTGAAATAGGTAGCTTTTCTCCTTTTTTTTATTTATTAACAACCAAGGTGACTAGATATATATGGCCAAAGGGCAATGTGAAACATTAAATTCAAGCACCATTTTACTTATCAATCCATTTTAGAGATATGATGAGCCACAAGGGAAATATTCAACTGAATGAAGTGGAATTGAATTGAGTTGTTCAAGGTTTTCTAGATGACACAACCTAGATTCAGGCTCAAAATATTATGTCAAAATCATTGAGAATTAATTTGTATCTTTGACACTAGATTGGGATAACATATAGCAATGAATTCAAAATGCTATTCTCCCCTTATGCAATGATTGTACACATACTCATTCAAGGAAGGTGAAACATGAGCAAGATGAGACCACAAAGGGGTGTCTGTCGACAGCAACATTGGCCCTGTCGACAGCTACTGAACTTCAGGGAAAAGGTGTTTCTGGGAGAGGGACAACTGTTGACAGATGAAAGGGGCCTGTCGATAGATAATGTAATTAGTCGAAACCAGTGTTCTGGAAAGGCTTGCATGTCGACAGCTGCAATGTGGGCTGTCGACAGGTAAGTAAAAAATCAGTGTAAAGACTTGGATTTGAAATGGAATTGAAACCATCAAGTGAGGGATCAAAATACTCAAAGTATGAGATGTGTATTCTTGAGAAAAACACTCACCTAGCCTTTTCTTTACTCCCCCATAGTGTGCGCATGTGGACACAACATTTCAAGCATTTGAAACAATTGCAAACATGATATTAACAAGGAAGGCAAACACTTACTCACATGTAACATCCAAAACCATCCATGAATATTAACTTAAGTAGTAAGAGGAAATGTGTATGACAAGGATTAAAGATAATCAAGTACCCTATTTTGAAGTGAATAACCTTTATGAAAATAGTGTCTATGGATATGTGGTGGAGAAAATGTCCTCACGCATAATGATAGTTTCCGAACAAGCTTAACTTGTTCTTTCACATATCACCAATTGATATATCTCATAGTCACTATTCACAAGGGTTGTTTGCCTCTGAATGTGGTATTGATTTCATTAAAACTTGCATAAGCCCAATTCTCTTCTAAGAGATATGAATCTCTCCTCGGACAATGGTTTGGTGAAAATGTCAGCCAATTGTTTTTCAGTGGGTATGAAGCTAATTTCCAAGGATTTGTTGGCTACCTCATCTCTCAAAAAGTGATGTCTTATCTCTATGTGTTTGGTCCTTGAATGTTGGATTGGGTTCATTGAAAGGTTGATTGCACTAGTGTTCTCACACAGGATTGGTGTGCATCCAATATCAATGTTATAGTCACACAATTGACTTTTTATCCATAACACTTGAGTTGCACAACTCCCTGCAGCAACATATTCTGCCTCTGCAGTTGAGAGTGCAACCGAGTGTTACTTTTTGGATGCCCACGAAACTATGCAACCACCAAGAAGTTGGCAGTACCCACTAGTGCTTTTTCTATCAATTTTACACCCAGCATAGTCAGCATCTGAGTATGAGATCAAATTAAAGCTACTTCCTGCTGGATACCAAAGACCCAAATCATACGTACCTGAGAGATATCTGAAAATTCTCTTAACTGCAACCAAATGGCTTTCCTTTGGACTAGATTGGTATCTAGCACAAAGGCAAACACTGAATTGTATATTCAGTCTACTTGTAGTAAGATAAAGGAGTGAGCCAATCATACCTCGGAAGTTCTTTGCATCTACCGGTTTACCATGCTCATCATTCTCAAGTTTTATGCTAGTGCTCATTAGTGTTGATGAAGGTTTGGCTTGTTCAAACTGGAAACGCTTCAAGAGCTCCTTTACATACTTTTCTTGATTAATGAAAAAGCCGTCTTCAGATTGTTTAACATGCAATCCAAGAAAGAATTGTAGCTCCCCCATTAAACTCATCTCAAATTCACTGTGCATATGTTTTGAAAACTCTTCACACAGTGATGGGTTAGTGGATCCAAAAATGATGTCGTACACATAAACTTGAACAACAATGATGTGATTGTGAACTTTCTTAGTAAAGAGAGTTTGGTCCACTTTACCTCTTGAGTAGTTTTTGCTTACCAGAAATGTGCTTAGTCTGTCGTACCAAGCGCGGGGTGTCTGTTTCAATCCATAGAGAGCATTGTGCAGTTTATATACATGGTTAGGTTTATCATGATCCTCAAAGCCAGGTGGTTGAGAGACATAGACTTCCTCTTTGATGTAACCATTTAAGAAAGCAGTTTTAACATCTATTTTAAAAAGTTTGAATTTGTTTGAGCATGCATATGCTAACAAGATCCTAACTGCTTCTAGCCTAGCTACAAGAGCAAAGGATTCTTCAAAGTCCACACGAAATTCTTGAATATACCCTTTTGCTACCAGTCTAGCCTTATTTCGCACCACTTTACCATCGTCATTGAACTTATTCCTAAAAACTCATCTTGTTCCTATAACAGAAATTTCAGGGGTTTTAGGAACGAGACTCCAGACATTATTTCTTTGAAATTGTCCAAGCTCCTCATGCATAGCATGAATCCATGAATTTTCTTTTAAAGCTTCTTCAACATTTTTAGGTTCCACTTGAGAGACAAAGGCTAAATGATCTTGTTCAACTATTTGCCTAATTTTAGATCTAGTTTGAACTTTATCATTTACATTTCCAAGCACATTTTCAAGTGGATGATGTCTAGAATACCTCACATTTGAGATTGTTGAAGGACTGGGTTGATCTTGTGGAGGTGTTCTTGAGGAGGATGTGCTTGAGGAGTTTCTTCTTGAGACTCTTCCTCCTGTGGATCTTTTTTAGATTCATCTTGAGTCCTGTGTGAATTGAAATTGTTAGCTTTTGCATGATTTTCATCAAAAACAACATGTGGAGTCTCTTCCACAGGTATTTTAATATTAACACCCTATATGCTCTAGAGTGTTCTGAGTATCCAAGAAAAATACCTTGATCACTTTTGGCCTCAAATTTGTCTAGATCAACTTTATCATTGTTATGTATAAACACTTTTAAGCCAAAAACTCTGAAATACCCAATACTGCGTTTCATACCTTTTAGGAGTTCATAGAGAGTTTTCTTTATGATAGGTCTTACCATGGCTCTGTTGAGGATGTAACATGATGTGTTGACCGCTTCTGCCCAAAAAGTCCTTGCAAGTTGACTTTCGACCAGAAGGGTGCAAGCCATTTCCACCAATGTTCTATTCTTTTTCTCCACTACTCTATTTTGTTCTGGAGTCCTTGGAGAGGAAAATAGATGTTCAATCCCGTGGTGCCTGCAGAAATCAGAAAAGGAGTTATTATCAAACTCTCCCCCGTGATCAGTGCGTATTGAGCATATCTTGTGAACGTTTCCATACTCAATCTTATTAAAGAAATCCTTAAACAGTCTTAATGCTTCGTTTTTGTGTGCAAGGAACTTTGCCCAAGTGAACCTAGAGAAGTCATCTACAATGACAAAACCAAACCGTTTGCAATTGAGACTTAGTGTTCTAGTAGGTCCAAAGAGGTCCATGTGCAAAAGTTCATAAGGTTTAGAAGTGCTTACCGATGCTTTTGATTTGAAGGATTTCCGGGTTTGTTTTCCCTGTGCACATGCATCACAAAAACTTTCATTTTTATTGAAGGAGATTTCAGGAAGTCCACTTACCAATTTCAGCTTCATGATCTTGTGCAATACATTGTAACTTGCATGGCCAAGCCTACGATGCCACAAGGTAAGCTCATCATGTTTGTTTGCTATAAGACACAAGTTTTCTTTTTCTGGATCATCTAAGTCAATCAAATAAATGTTGTTCACCCTTTTTCTAGAAAATTTTAGACTTTCTGATTTCATATCAATGATTTGGCATGTGGTTGATTCAAAGACAACTCTATGACCTTTATCACACAGTTGGCTTATACTAAGCAAGTTGTGATGCAGGCCATCGACTAACAGGACATTGTCTATTGAGTTAGAAGCATACTTACTAATCTTACCTGAGCCGATGATCTGACCTTTATTGTTGCCTCTGAAAATAACTTGACCTCCATCTTTTTCCACTAGCAAGCAGAATTTTTCTTTGTCGCCCGTCATGTGCCTCGAGCAGCCACTGTCCAAGTACCACTTGTTTTGATTTTGGGCTGCTAGGCATTCCTGCACATGTGGATTAGACAAGAGGTTTGGTACCCAAATTACTTTGGGTCCCAATGTATCATTCATGCCAAACAGTAAATGCTTCGGAATCCAAACTTGTTTGAGTTTCAGTTATTTGGACTATTCCGGCATTGTTGTTCATTATGCCCAACTTTCTTACAGAAATTGCATGATGAGGGCTTTCTACAACAATGGGCTTTTTATTCTGAGGAACATGCATGAGCATTTTACCTGTTGTTGCCTGGTTAGCTTTCGTTGGAAGCTTGTTTCCAGACCTGTCGACAACCCTTTTGGGGCTGTTGACAGATTTCTTAGTGTTGTTAGCAACAGTTTGATGTTCTTGGGTTCCTGTTTCTTACCCTTGGCTTGACTTTTATTGTTCTTTGAAGGGATTTGCTTGCTTGTGCTTAGGCTAGAATCAACAAGGATGTTAACAAATTTTACCAATTACCTTTGGTTTTACAGGTTGATATCCAATCCCATGCTTTGCAACAAATACATTACATCCCAGAATTGCATCATGATTTTGTTTCCCTTTTACAAACCTTGTTAGATCTTCAGATTTTCCCTTAAGGTTCTCTTCAGACTTTTCTAAATTTTTCTTCACTTCATCAAGTTCACTTTGAAGAGTTTCAAGAGAGTTGGTTAGACTTTCTTTTTCTTTTTGGGTTTCTTGCAATTTCAATTTCATGTAGTCCATTTCCTCACTGTGAGCTTGCTCATCAGTTTTCATCATTTCAATTTCTTTATTCAAAGATGCAATTTGTTCACTATGATTGGTGCTATGAACAAGGGAATTGATTTTCTTTTTGAGTGCTTTGTTTTCAGACTTAAATTCACAGAACTTTTGAAATAAAGCAGTATAAGCTTCTTCCCATTCATCAATAGAATAACTTTCAAAGGAAGAGTTTACCTCGTTGAAGTCGTCACTTCTTGCCATTAGACATTGAACTTCTTCATCCCCAGAGGTTGCTTCAGCATTATCATCTTTATCCTCATCACTCCAAGTAGCCATCATTGCTTTGGCTTTCTTGAAGGTGAACTTTTCATTCTTCAGCTTCTTCTTAAGCTCAGAGCACTCTCCTCTCATGTGCCTTTGTTTCTTGCACTCATAGCACACAATATCAGATTTCTTGTTAGACTCAAATTTGTTTGAAGAATCATTCTTTTGAAAGGGTTTAGAGTTGCCTGACCCTCTCCTTTTGAATTTCAGGAATTTCTTGAATTGTCTAGTGAGCATGGCTATTTCATCATTCTCACTATCACTAGATGTTTCTAGATCATCACTATCCTGAAGAGCATCATTTTTGGAACCTGAAGATTTTTTCTTGGAAGCCTTTAAAGCAATCAACTTCCTAGGATTTTCTTCAGTTTCCTTTCTTTTCACATTTATTTCATAAGTCATTAGGGAGCCAATCAGTTCATCTAATTTCATCTTTGAGAGATCTTTTGAATCCTCAATGACAGTGGCCTTAGTGTTCCATAAGGATGGAAGAGACCGAAGTATCTTCCTCACTAAGTCACTTTCTGAGTATTCCTTTTTAAGACCCTTTAATCCATTTATGATTAGCATGAACCTTGCAAACATGTCAGATATGGTTTCTTCATTGCTCATCTTAAACATTTCATACTCAAAAATTAACATGCTTGCTTTGGATTCCCTTACCTCGGACGTACCTTCGTATATCAATTCAAGCTTGTCCCACATCTCCTTTGCTGAGGTGCACGTGGAGATTCTTGAATATTCCTTGGGGTGCACTGCGCATTGCATCATGTTGAGGGTGCTCCAATTGAGAGTTCCCTTCGCAATCTAGTCCTTCGTCGAGGTATCTTCATCCTCAGGAAGGGTGTACGCTCCTTTACTGACGATCTTCCACAGCTCATAGTTTTGTGCTCTCAGAAATACCAGCATGCGGTTTTTCCAATAGGAATAATCAGTGTCATCAAAGAAGGGTAGCCTGGTCACTGAGTGTCCTTCGGCCATGTACCCCTTATTAGATTCCATGAGATCAAGACTCTCCTGATCGTAAGATCAAATGACCACAAAAGTAAATCGGAGAGACCTGGCTCTGATACCAATTGAAAGGTTGCGGAATTATCCAATATGGTAATCTAGAAGGGGGGTTGAATAGATTGCTATCAATTAAAAATTTACTACGACCTTCTTTTAATGAAAACACAGACTTTTGAAACTGTAACAAAATTTAAGCTAAACTTACATGTGTGTTAGTTGTAGGTAGATGGAGTAGCAACATATTCAGCGTGTGTAAAAACAACGTGCCTACCAAACATCTATCGAAAAGATGTGCAAACCATAGGACATGATGTTTTAAGGTGGTTCGGAGTACACAACTTGTGTATCCTACGTCCACCGTCCACACACACATGCAGAAACAACTGCTTATGAGCTAGTTCACGACTACCACTCACACACACGAGTTGTCTGATGTGAAACCACGATCAGAACAACACAGACCACATGAATTAAGCACAAGAACGCTTGAAACACCACCACACACACAGAAGTATGAGAAAACAGAGACAGAGAAGAGTTCTGAGTTGAAAGAACAAATCCCGATGTGGAACTCTTCAAGATGCTCATCTAGATGAACTTCAAACTTCGTCTTGGCAAGTATAGATTGACGGAGAAGCTTGAATCACAGACGAACTGGCTTCACCTCCACTTGGATGACGGATCTTCCTTTCCCTGGGCGGTAGGTTGAAGCAGAGCAGCAGGTGGAGGCTTTTTGTCTTGGGATTTGCTTAGGGTTTGATGGTATGGCCTATTGCTGCAAAAATAATCCCATATGTCCTATATATATGGGTGTCCAAATATGGAGAGACGTGCTTGACAGAATCACCCAATGCATGGATCATATCTTGGACATCGGAGCTTTCCAAAACTACGTCTGTCGACAGGCGATTGGCTGCTGTCGACAACTACTGCCCAGTTCTGGCTTTCATGTTTCTGGAATACTGGATCTATTGACAAATATGGTCTTGCTGTCGACAGGCACACTTCATCTGTCGACAGGAGCATATTGGCTGTCGACAGGTACTGCTTTCTGAGTGCTTCCAGAACCTTGTTTTGTTCGGTCATGTCTATCTGTCGATAGGTGATTTCTTGGCTGTCGACAGATGATCTCTTGAAGTTACTTTCTTGTTCTTTTTCACCTGAATCTTGTTGTTTGGCTTATATGCATTCATGCCTACATTAAAAGACATTTTAAGTGAGATGTAATGAATACATAGGTGATCATCTTGACACTTGATCATGTCATTCATGTTCTTAACAAATAGGTCATTATACCATCATCAATTGCAATGTTCATTAAAAAACACATCATCAAAAACATTAAGGGACAAGTAAACCCAACACTAATTAGGGTTGGGAAGAGAGCCAATTTCATGGCCAAGGGCTTAGGTTTGGGTAAGGACTCTTATTTTGGATATTTATGGGTTATTTAATATTTATCTTAACCCTTGACTATTTATTAGTTAATTAAATCCAAATTGGATATTTAATTCCCCCCCATGGTGGGCTTCACACAATTGGGCCCATCCAATTAGGTTTGGATCATTAGGGCAACCCATTAATAATTTAACTTAATGGGTATTAGTTAAATCCCTTCTATTTCTCTCAATTTCTATTTATTCTCCCTTTATTCAATTAAATCAATTTATCTCATTTATTAAATAATTTATTTATTTATTTTTATTTAGATTTTAAAAATCAAAGTTGCTACATCCTCCCCCTCTTAAAAAGAATTTGGTCCCCAAATTCATTTGATCGTAAGAGGAAGAATGACTTACCGAATACTTCTGGATAGTTCCGTCTCATGGTCGCTTCAGGCTCCCACGTGGCTTCTTCAACTTCGTGATTTCTCCACAATATCTTAACCACGGGTAAAGATCGATTCGGAAGCTATTGCATCTTCTTGTCCAATATCTTCACTGGCCTTTCTTCATAGGTCATGTCCTTGTTCAGAATGATATCATCATAGCTGATTATGTGTGACGGATCATACACGTATTTCCTTAGCATTGACACATGGAAGACGTTATGTACTGTTGAGAACTGGGGAGGTAGAGCCAGCCGGTACGCTACCTCACCAACTCGCTCCAACACTTCAAAAGGACCTATGAATCTTGGTCTTAGCTTGCCTTTCATCCCAAATCTTTGGAATCCTCTGGTCGGGAATACTTTCAGCATCACATGATCTCTGACTTGAAATTCTAAATCTCTCCTTCTTCTATCATCATAACTCTTCTGCCTGGATTGAGCTACTTTTATTCTGTCTCTGATAATCTGTATATCCCTACTAGTGCTCTGCACCATGTCTGGTCCCAGCCATTGCTGTTCACCTACTTCATTCTAGAACACCGGTGATTTGCAGCTTCTGCAGTACAATGCTTCAAACGGTGCCATTTTAATGCTGGCCTGATAACTGTTGTTGTAGGCGAATTCAATCAAAGATAGTTGTTCATTCCAATATCCCTCAAAATCTATAGTGCAAGCACGAAGCATGTCTTCCACAATCTGATTTGTCCTTTCTATCTGTCCATCTGTCTGTGGGTGGAAAGCAGTGCTGAAATTGAGTTTAGTACCCAACGCTATCTGAAGTCCCTTCTAGAATCTAGAAGTGAATCTGGGATCACGATCTGAGATAATGGACACGGGGACTCCATATAATCTCACAATTTCGTTTACATACAAAGCTGTTAACACATCCACACTCTAGGTGCTCTTAATGGCAAGGAAATGGGCGGACTTAGTCAAACGGTCCACAATGACCCAGATAGCATCGAGTCCACCATGAGTTTGGGGTAAACCCATGATGAAATCCATACCGATGCTTTCCCATTTCCACTCGGGTATGTCCAGGGGTCTAAGTACACCCACAGGACGACGGTGCTTGGCTTTCACCTGTTGACAAGTGAGGCAGTGTGTGGCATGCTCAGCCACCTCACGCTTCATGTTTGGGCAACAAAATGACCTTTTCATGTCTTGGTACATCTTGGTTGCACCTGGATGTATTGTATACTTGGTCTTGTGGTCTTCATCCATCAGTTTCCTTTTCAACTCTTCATTGTCAAGCACACATGTTCTGGCTTGGAATAATATTCTTCCATCTTCAGCGATGGAGAAGTTTGGATTGTCAGCTATGGTCTCT
Source organism: Colocasia esculenta (assembly GCA_014218235.1). Taxonomy (NCBI): domain Eukaryota; kingdom Viridiplantae; phylum Streptophyta; class Magnoliopsida; order Alismatales; family Araceae; genus Colocasia; species Colocasia esculenta. The sequence continues at coordinate 28,056,008 of CM024761.1, read as the reverse complement.
CTGACCTTGACTAGGAATGGATCATTTGCCTGTTGCTCTCTGATCTTGACAAATATGTTGGGTTGTGCCCTAAGGTTAGCCACTATCATCTTATCACTTCTCTTTTTAGTGTTCAGGTCCAAACTGGCAAATTGTTCTAACAATTGCATCTCGCCCATGACTAGACAAGATAAAGAAGCTATTGGCTTTCTACTGAGTGCATCAGCTACTGCATTACCTTTTCCTGGGTGATATTGAATGTTGAAATCAAAGTCCTTCAAGTACTCCAGCCATCTCTATTGTCGCATATTGAGCTCCTTCTAAGAAAATAAATACTTCAAACTCTTGTGGTCGGAGCATACAATAAATTGCTCCCCATATAGGTAATGCCTCCAGATTTTGAGTGCAAAAACCACCGCAGCCAATTCTAAATCATGGACTGGATAGTTGACTTCATGTGGCATCAGCTGCCTTGAAGAATATGCTATCACCTTTTCATTCTGCATTAACACGCAGCCTAAACCAATTCCAGATGCATCGGTGTAGACTGAGAATCCTTTTCCCTCGACTGGCAACGCAAGGACAGGTGCAGAAGTCAACAATTGCTTCAATGTCTGGAAACTCTTCTCACACTCCTTGCTCCAGGCATATGGGTTCTCTTTCCGCGTGAGACGCGTAAGAGGTACAGCTATCTTGGAGAAGTCTTTTATGAACCATCTGTAATATCCAGCCAGTCCAAGAAAGCTCCTGATTTCTATGACATTAGTCGGCCTTTCCCAGTTGAGTACGGCTTCTATCTTGGAAGGATCGACAGCGATACCATCTTTGGAAATAACATGGCCTAGGAATGACACCTCCTCGAGCCAAAATTCACACTTGCTCAATTTGGCGTAGAGTTGATTGTCCCGCAAAATTTGTAGAGCGATCCTCAGATGCTCCTCATGCTCTTCCTGGGTCTTGAAGTATATGAGAATATCATCAATAAAGACCACAACGAACTTGTTGAGGTAGGGCCGATAGATGTTGTTCATTAGTTGCATAAAAGCTGCAGAAGCATTGGTTAGTCCAAAAGGCATGACTACAAATTCATAATGACCGTACCTTCTCCTGAAGGTCATCTTGTAAATATCTGCATCTTTAATCCTCATCTGATGATATCCCGATCTAAGGTCAATCTTAGAAAAATACTTTGCTCATGATATCTGGTCAAATAATTCATCGACACGCGGCAGAGGGTACTTGTTCTTGATAGTGAGATTATTCAACTGCCTGTAGTCGATGCATAACCTCATAGATCCGTCCTTCTTATTGACGAACAGCATTGGTGCTCCCCAAGGTGAAGTACTTGGCCTGATAAACCCTTTTTCTAGAAGTTCCATCAGTTGCTCTTTCAACTCTTTCAATTCAGCGAGGGACATCCTGTAAGGTTGGCGTGATACCGGTGCAGCTCCAGGTACGAGATCAATTGAGAAATTTACATCTCTCTGGGGTGGAATGCCTGGCAGCTCATCGGGAAACACATCGGGATATTCTTGCACTATATGAATGTTTGATATTTTTATTACTTTCTTTTCAATCACAATTGCGGCAGGAAAATGCCACACAACCCTTTCTTATCATGTTTTGTGCCTTTATAGTAGAGACGAGAGACAAGTGTCTCTTGTGTCTACATCCCGTGAAGGTCAGCTTAGGGAATTCACTAAAGGAAATCTTCCCTCTTTTACAATCCACGATAGCCCCATACGTGGATAGCCAGTCGGCTCCCAGAATAACGTTGTAGCCCTCCATAGGCATACAGATCAAGTCAGCTCTTAGATTGAGTTCACCAATCTTAACATCAGCTAATGGATAATATTTATTCAATTGAGCCTTTTCTCCTAGTGGTGTTGTGACAGGTAATTCAAATCCCATGGATGCAGGTTTTTCATTTAATGTGTCAGCGAATGCTTGTGATATAAAAGAATGTGTTGCACCAGTATCAAATAATACAAAAGCTGACTGAGAGAATACTAGTAAGGTACCTTCGACGACCCCACCTTCCTCGGTGGTTTCCACTTCTTGTAAAGCCTGCAGTCGGCCGAGCTTCTTCTGTCCCATAGGATGCTTTTCATTCTCCTTAAGCAATGGGCACTCAGGAATCTGATGCTCTCTGCTCCCACAACGAAGGCATGCACCTGCCTTCCTCCAGCACTCTTATGTGGTATGGTCCAGCTTGTCACAGTGTTTGCATCTGGGCTTGTTGTTTGGGGAGGTAGAAGTGGGGACTTTGGGCTTTCGCTCCTGGCTTGGCCCATCAGTGATACTTAACGGCCTTTTCTTGCCGTTAGTAGGCTTGCTCGGCGCTCCTGAGGTCTACTCCTTCTTGAACATTCTGCCCTTGATGCGCTCGGTGAGTTCAGTCACATCCTCCAGGCATTGTGCTCGCTTGACCATCTCTGGATAGGTATTAATGTCAAATGGTGCTAGTTGAGTGATATATGTGGGTCTGAACCCGTTGAGGAATCTCTTCACCTTCATCCTCTCAGTGCTAACCAGATGATTGGCGTAGCGAGCCAATCGGGAGAACTGTGCCTCATATTCTGCAACAGTCAGGTTCCTCTGTTTCAGAGCGGCGAACTCGGCGGCTTTCCTTTCTTGAACTCTTTCTGAAAAATATTTGGAGTTGAAATACTCCTTGAATTCATTCCATGTGAATTGCGCATCAGCCCTTGTAGCCTCAATGGACTCCCACCATGCACGGGCGTCCCTTTCAAGCTGGAATGTGGCAAGTAAGAGCTTATCTCCATCCACACATTGAATAACATGAAAGATACGCTCGTCTCTTTGAGCCAGTTCTCTGCCTCATCAGGGTCCGCGGTACCGCTGAATCGGGGTAGATTCAGGTTGTGGAAATTCCGGTGCAATTCACCAGCTCCTCGGTTATTATTGTTGGCTCCAGCTGCTTGAAGTAAGGCTTGAGTAAGCTACTGAATAGTCTGCTGCATATCGCGGAGTTGTGCACGCTCCGCTGCCATTGTTGTGTTTTAAGTTCCTTCAAAAGAATGTACTTATAAGAAGATGAGTTTGCACTATGTTGTGCGTGTGTGAGTTTATTTTTATCTTATTACCCAAGGTTCTACCCATCTCACATGGGTATGGAATTTAGACTCTAAGTCAAGTCAGGTCAAACCTAGATCATCCTATACTTAAGAATAACCTAGGTTCTGATACCACAAAACTGTAACGCCCCGACGTGAAATATCGAAGCGGGATTACAATTATTAAATAGTACATAGCGAGAAATAAATAACAAACCATTGCACATCTGGATAACACCAAATAAACTTCCAATTTCATTAATGATCCATTAGTTCTCATTACATTCACTAATAACTCATCAAGCTTCAAGAACTAACTATTACATCAACGTATCAGAGCCAAAACTAGGGCCTAGAGTACTTTATTCAAAATCAAACTATTACATTATGACTAACTGACTCACTAACTCATAATTATACTAATTGACTACTACTAAATAGCACTAGTTGCTGAAAAATGGTCACTTCTGAGTCTCCTTGTCGGTCCCATCCTCGTGAGTGTGGTCATGATCCGACTCACCTGAAACACATTAAATAAATACGCAGGATGAGTGAATAACGCCCAAGAGGACTTAATATCTCATGAACACAAGCATGCTTTAAATAGTTAATGTTTTAATGGCAGGCTAACTAGAGAGAATAGTCATGTAGATCATGTAACGATAACGAGAGAATAATAGCAACTGGCACAGAGAAAATAGCACAACGAGAATGATAATAGAATGGCCATGTAATGATATAACATGTAAATTGCACAACGTGCACTAGTAACGATAACAATTGTACTGGTATAGATAGGACTTTGATTGTCATAGATTAATCTTGATAGCATGCTGGCACTGGATGCATGCCGGCACTGGATGCATGCCGTAACACATCCATGATCATTTTAACTCCCATGGGCACTGGCACTTTTCGGGCGCTCCTCCCACGACCTGATTGGGCCCCATTGTGCTGGCATTAGTCATTACCTTATCTTAGACAATCACAATAATGGCCAATAGAGTACCAAGAAGAGATAAGGGAGTACTAGACGAGATAGATAAGAGCGTAGAGAGAATGTGAACAGATGAGAGGATATAGAGAGCAGATGAGATAGGGGTATTATCGTAAAATCTCGTTAAATATCGATAGTAACGGTTGCACGGCACACCATTGCGGGCCGACAATTTGGTAGAAGTCACCACCGCCCACTAGCCGTGCTATGTACACAGGCTAGATGGCCCGGCATGATCAAAAGATAAGGAAAGATCACACTAAGGCCATGGATCGTACTGATCCCTAAGGTGTAACGGGTTTTAGGGTACAACCAGCTCGTCGGCAATGGACGTACGTCAAAGCCATGAAGACTTACAGAGGCCTTGACAAGGAGTCCCTGGCTCAGTCAAGAGTATTCCCGATGGAGAGGTGGTCCAAGTCAAGAGGAAAGTGTATAGAAACAGATCCGTCGTGCATCGAGTGCTCGAAACGAGGGGAAAACGATAACGGTGTACAAAACTTGCGAAAAAACGAAGACATGAGTATTTAAATAAGATAATTTAGTCATTTATTTCGCTAATTTACCAGATACATTATTGCATAAATTATTAGGGTCAAATGGAATAATAATATCATGTGTGTGTAAGTGTAAAGAATTCATGAGAGTGAGAGAAACCGTGCAATTAGCTTTTAATACTAAGAATTAATTAATTAATGTCATTTAGGTAAAGATTTGTCTTAATGGTGCATGATTTAGCTAAACAAGGGTTAAATGGTAATTAGAACAGGGAATATATGTAATATCGGGTGCTGGCCAAAATTTTGAAATCGCGGCGGGGAAGCCCTGCGATTCAGATCGCGACGGTGCGGCCCGGCGCAGCCTGTGAACCAACCGGTCTGGCTCGATTCGGGGTGGGAATCGCGGCGGCTTAGGTCGCCGCATTCTTAACACGACGTAATAGCAGGGAGCGACCCGGCTGATATCGCGGCGGGTCGCGCTGTCGCGATATCAGGAGAGTCTGGCCCTTTATCCTTTTTCTTGGGCGGATCTGTTGGACACATGGTACTTGTAAATTCAATATAAAATCATACGATGATCCAAAAATCACGAAACTAGTTTTAATGAAAGTAGACACGTAGATCTATCAACATGTATGGTTAATTTGAAAATAGACAGGTTAGGCATGCTTGATTGGGTTACTTTTCAGGTGACCTAAACATGCGCAGTCAAGGTTCACGAATTAATTAACAATGGATACATGATGAAAAACTTCGAACCAGAGGCGTCGAAAGCTAACAAGATGTAGTATTTATGAGAATGTTATCATGGTATGAAGTCAAGTATATACGAGGTTCACAAGCAAACATGAAGGGTCGGGTGCATGGATCTGATAGAGATTCAAAAAGAATAATTCTCCCTCATTGGAGATCGAAAGAGAGCAAAACCAGAGGCGTTTGAAAGCTAATACGATGTAGTATTAATGAGAATTTCTCATGGCATGAGAACAAGTACATGGGGGTATAGAGCAAGCATGAGAATTCGGGTTCATGATAATAGCAGGGTTCAAGCATTAATTCGTCCAAATGGATAATCAGCGAAATACAACGAAAAATTAGAGGGCTTTTGAAGAGGTTCATGAAATCTACTTAGGGTAATTTTTACACAAATTTAACTTGAGAGATTGCCTACCTTTTTCGTGGAGTAAGAAAACACTAGTTTTAAGACGAAAAAAAATGAGAAGAAACCGAACCAACCCTTCTCCTCCAAGCTTCTCGCCCAAAATCACCACCTCTCTGTCCTCCAGGGTTCCAATGCGTCTAGGGCTTGGTGGGGATGAAAAATGGGTGTTTTGTGATGATCAGTCTGTCCCCATGTAATTTTAATTAATTAATTATATATATATATATTGATGATTAACAAAACCAAGTAAGAGTGTATCAATTATATCTAATGAATATTTCATAAGTTTTAAGTACAGAAAAACACGAAAGTCAAACAAGCCAACAAAAGGTATGCATTACTTCTCTGAAGCTTTAATCTCTTCAATATTATTTCTCTAAGTCCAGAACGATTTCTTTATAAGCATATCGATTTCAATAGAATATCATAACGATTTCCTTCTGGCTGAAAAGTCATGTTGTTTCAAACAAGTCGATGCCACAACGATTCTATAAGTGATCGTAACGATTTCTTCAGAACCCGTAACGACTTGCCTGTCATAACGATTCTATAAGTAATCGCAACAATTTCATTAGAAAGCATAACGACTTGCTCGCCGTAACGATTCTATAAGTAATCATAACGATTTCTTTAGAACTCGCAACGACTTGCTCGCCGTAACGAACGATTCTGTAAGTTATCATAACGATTTCTTTAAAACCCGTAACGACTTACCTGTCAAAACGATTCTATAAGTCATCGCAACGATTTCTTTAGAAAGCGTAACGACTTGTCTGTCGTAACGATTCTGTAAGTTATCATAACGATTTCTTTAGAACTCGCACGGACTTGCTTTGTATAACGATTTGTAAGTGTTTCATATCAATTTCTTCAGAAACACAACGATTTGCATCTCATAACGATTTGTTAAGTGTTTCATATCGATTTCTTCAGAAACACAATGGTTGCATCTCATAACGATTTGTAAGTGTTTCATATCGATTTCTTCAGAAACACAACGATTTTCATCTCACAACGATTTCTTCTGTGTCACAACGACTTGGTCAACCTGACTTATTCATAACGATTTCATAAGTCATATAGTCATCGATTTCATATTGACTTGATATATCTTTGTTGACTAGTCAAAGACCACGTATGCATCTCTCTGACGCACCTGCATTAATGAGACCTGAACGTATCTCTGCATGCATGCAGACGATATCATCCTTTTTCATACTTACTTGATAACGTCTTTTAGATTTAGCCATATGGCTTTACTATTTTCATGACTATTGTTACTAACGTTGACTGACATCAGAAAACAGCCTAGCTGTCTGCTATTGAGATTGACAATTGTGCAGACCTCTGATCCAGCTCCATGCTACAACGTTAAACAAAATAGAAGCCAAAGGATATCTCTGAAGATCTCATCTCTTTGCGTGTTCAAGAGATCAAAAGACTGTTGACTGGAAGCTTCCAAGACTTCAGACACCCTTCAATCTAACGACTACTCCTAAGAGAGAGACAACGGATACTTCAACGTCCATATTTCAAATTGAAGATATATATACTAGTCTGAAGTACAGAAGATAATAACAACGGGAACATTCTTTGCAACATCCTCTGAAAAGAGATCGCGCATTCAAGCATTCAAATTCTTCTGAAGAAAGTCGAGAGCCAAGAACTTCACTCCACTTAGCTTTTGCTCTTTTGCTCTCCACTAGTTTGTGAAAATCTTGAGAGAGCCCGTGTAGTTCTGAGAGTGTGCCTTGTTTAAATCTCTTTGCTCTCAGTTCTAGTTGCTTCAGATCCTTGCTTGTCAAAAGCTTGATCTAGGGGCTTGAAAGTCATTCATTTTCTTGTATATGTTCCCTTCGTTGTGAAGGAAGACCTGGTGGTATCCAGGGTGCTGTTCCCTTCGGTTGTGAAGGAAGACCTGGTGTGGTATCCAGGTGTTGTTCTCTCAGTTGTGAAGGAAGACCTGGTGTGGTATCCAGGTGTTGTTCCCTTCGGGTGTGAAGGAGACCAGCTGAGCTGGGTGTTGTAGTGTCCTTAGGGGGACTGTACCCTAGTTAGTGAAATCCTGAGTTGTTGCTCAGGGACTGGACGTAGGACGCCTAAGGAAAGGAGGTCCGAACCAGAATAAACCTTGTGTTGTGTGATTGCCTCATTTTTTGTTTGATATTTAAACTAACATTCACTAACCTACTTCGAAGAACGTTTGTGTGAATGTTTTTAGTTTCAGGTATCTTTTAAACTAATTTTTCAAGACCCATTCACCCCCCCCCCTCTGGGCTCGTCAACGGGGCAACACTTTGATGGCTATGAGAGTCCAATATACTTCAAACTCTCTCCTCCTCTCCTAATTTTGAAAATTCATAATTATCCCATATTTTTCTACCATTTATTCCACCTAATGGGTAGGGAGAGAGTTTAAATTCATGGCCAAAGGTTAGATGAGGTAAAGACTCTTAATTTGGATATTTATGAGCTATTTAGCATTTATCTTAATCTTTTACCATTTATTCATAATTTAAATGCGAAATTCATTTAATTAAATATCATCCTATTATGGGCTATCCCTATTTGGGCCCAACTATTAGGTTTGGTTCATTAGTGTGACCCATTAATAATTTAGCTTAACAGAAAATGCTTAATTTTCTTTTTATTCCTCTTATTTTCTATTTATTCTCCCTTTATTCAATTAATCAATTTATCTTCTTTATTTAAATAAAAAAATTATTTAAAAGTCAAGGTTGCTATATGAATTGTGCTCTTATAAGTAATTTTGATAACTGAGTTAAAAGTATGCCTATTTGACCAAAGAGTGTCATACTCCATCAGATTGTGTACTTATAATAATGCTCTAGAAGAGGAATTTAGGCAGCATAGTTGAAATCTTCGAATCCAACCTGGTGACACCGATCGTACTATCGAATTCGAATTGGAGTCTCGCAAGTGGTTCCGATCAGCAAGCGAAGAAATATTCTCATTTTATTGAAGGGTGTGATAATCATTCGAATTAGTATTCACGCATCGAGGAGGAATTTTGGCCTCAAAATGGAATTTCATGAAATCAACATCATGTCGACCATCTCGAGTGTCAATTCTGAATTATGGTCTTATAAATGATTCTGATAGCCGAGCGAAAAATTCTACTTATATATTCGAAGGGGTAAATTTATCGCCGATAGTTGTGTACTTATATTTTCAACCTCAAGAGGTATTCTCGTGCTGAGATGGCCACAATTTTTTACCGTCATAATAGTCCAACTTTGAATTGTGCTTTACAAGTGATTTGTACAATCGAGAAAAATGTACAAATTTGATATTGAGTCATATTTAACTAGTACCACTTTCTTAATACCCCATATATGCACCTTGACAGAGACAGCCTATCACGATAGTCAAAAATTGTTGCCATATGACATTAGAAGTCCTCCCGAGGTTGTAAATATTAGTATACGATCATCAAAAAAATATCACCCCTTTTGACTTATTCTCATTCCTTCAATAAAAAGTTAAATTTTCCATTCATTATCGAAATTATTTATAAGACTATAATTCAAAATCAATACTCTGAGATGGTTGATATGAGATTGGTTTTACAAAATTCCATATCAAGACTCAAATTCCTCTTGGAGCATGACTATAAGTACATGATTTGATTGATCATCTCACCCCGTCAGTAAACCATGGATATTTCTTTATTCGACGATCAGAACTACTTACGATACCCAATACAATTGATGTTATGAGTCGATCGTCACTAGGTTGGATTTAAAATTTTTACTTTGATGCCCAAATTCCTTTTCCGAAGCATGATTACAGGTACACAATCTGATCGAGCATGAATCTCCTTCAGTCAAACGAGTTTAACTTTCTGCTCGTTTATCGAAATTGTTAATAATATTATAATTTAAAATCGGGACTTTGAGACGGTCAACACCTCTAACTACCTCCGATGGTAAGAGGGCATTTCTGACTAGAAAGTTTTTCATTTCTCTCCCTATAATAACAATTCTGGTAAACGTTCTCTATGTTTCGGAGCTTTACAGTAGACATAACCACGGTCGTTGAGTGTGTTTTCATTGGATATTTCACTACTCAAAAGGGGTACAAGTATTACTTTCCACTAGAGAGAGGTATTGGTAAGGATGAATGTCACTTGTTGAGAGCATAAAGGATATTATGGCACTGCACCAGCCATTGGACAAGAGGTGAAGTGAAAGAGTCGACAAATGATTGGCATTTCTACTTCAGATGTTTCTCTTCATGTCTAGTTGTCCCATTGTTGGAACTAGACACGAGGAAGAGACAAGGGTTGCAGGAGATGATGATGCACAGGGAGACAAAAGATCAGGACAAGTCTGGAGGACAGTGGGAAATGGAAGATCAGGAGGAGTTTAGAGGACAAGGGAAGATGGAAGATGATTCCATTGTGCATACACCAACCTTCCAAGGGTCACCTCTGGTGAAGTCTCTATTCTACCTTCTTCTCGTAATGTCCCCTCCACTTCTGAGCTTAACATACATACTGCTATTTGTAAAACTTCATGATCTATTATTTTCCCCGCTCATTATAGTATGATATTACTAATCATATTACTACCTCCCTGGTGGCAAAAAGTTACATTCGGACATATGGAGTTGACTATAACGAGACATTTCTTCCAGTGGCAAAGATGAACTCTATTCACACTTTGATCCCTTGTGCTGCTAATCTAGGTTGGGAACTTTTCCAATTAATGTTAAGAATGCTTTTCTTCGTGGGGATTACAAGAGGAGGTAAACATGGAGATTCCACCAGGTTTTGACAGCATTGATGATAACTTTAGAAGAGCTCTAGTGTCTATGGGATACAAACATATATTTTTTAAGCATGGAAAGGGAAAAGTGGTTGTACTTATTGCATGTTTACACTGATGACATTGTCATTACAGGTGATGATCTAGAAGAGAGGAATAGCCTAGAAGGTCGAGCTTGCTCAAGAGTTTTAAGGTGAAAGATCTAGAAGAGTTGAGGTTCTTCTTGGGTATAGAGGTAGCTAGGTCCAATCATGGAATTTTTTTTTGTCTCAACAAAAGTAAGTGCTAGATTTATTGCCACACACAAGGATGCTTGGGCCAATGACGAACGCAGGAATTTCATTCAGTGGGGTCACTCCTTTTAAATAAATAAAAAATTCTAACCAAATCAATTTAATGAAAAATTTTAAACTCCCTAATAAAATTTTAAAAATCCAGTGGGATCTTAGGACCCCATTGGGTATGCTCTAGATCCGACAATGCTTGGGTTCAAGCCTACTATTACTCCTATTGACTAAACCCAAACTATGGGAGATGTTGGTAAGCCAATTCGATGTGTTGTTAGTGTGGTGAGTAGGTATATGCAGCATCCCAAGAAACCACATTTGGAGGCAATACATACATCACATTCTAAAATATCTAAAAAGTTGTCCTAGTCATGGTATTCTCTTCTCCAATAATGGCCACCTAAAAGTGGAGTGTTACACATGCAAATTGGGCTAGCTCAATTGATGACAGAAGGTCAACCTCAGGACATGGTATATATGTTGGGGGTAACTTAATAATGTGGCACAGCAAGAAATAATCAGTGGTTGCTCATTCTACTACAAAGGCGAAGTATAGAGCCATGGCTCAAGGAGTTTGTGAGTTACTATGGATCAGAAGTTTGATAGCTGAGCTTCACCTAATGCAGCAAGTATCTCTTATCCTCAATTGTGACAACAAGGCAACTACTGACATTGTTAATAACCCCGTGCAACATGACAGAACAAAGCACATTGAGATTGATAGACACTTCATCAAAGAGAAGTTAGATAGAAGTGAAATTTGTATGCCTTTTATTCGGACTAGTGAACAAATAGCTAACATCTTTACCAAAGGGTTGACTACTTAATCATTTACAACCATTGTAGGCAAGATGGGCATGAGAAACATCATTGCACCATCTTGAGGGGTGTGTTGTGTTGAGTAAGATTAGGTTGTTAGGGGTGTGTTTGTTTATGTTCTCTGTTATAAGGACCATCCTGTAAATTACATTTAATGCTTTAAAGCTCCAAGAGTAAAAGAACTCTTTAGACCCATTCCACCCTGTCACCTCCTCCTACTTCCAATCCCTAGAGCATGGACATCCTTCCATTTGAACAGTGCATTTCCAAGACACTGGTGGCTTACAATGTTGCTTAGGAAGCTAACACACAGAATAGAAGACAATGCCACTTTCAGATCTTACTTCCTACTCTCATTTCACCCAAGCTACCTTTCTGTTTACAGCAGCCCCACTAATAAGAATGAATACATCCATTGTTCTTCTCTTTAACAGGACTTGATAGACTTTGCACTTAACACCAATATTAAACAGCTGAAACACTCCATTAACAAAGATGCAAGGAATGAATTGTAACCCTCCAACACAATGCAGTTGCTGCCAAGAAATTGATGGAAGCTAAATATTGCCCTGAATCAAAAGCAACCGACTTTAAAACACAGTTTCATCAAACACTTCTTGATCGGACGTTTGCCAACAGACAGACCATTGTGGCAGTGATATCATTGAGAAACCATGTCCACTTGCTCAGACCCCCCCCCCCCCCTCTTCTAGAATAAATAGATTATCCTTGTTGCAGTGTTTGGGTAGTACCTCACAACTTCTGGTGTTGGGGGAAGAAAGGGCATCTGCACCTGAGTGTGGTCATCATCTATGTAAGTCCGAATATATATATATATATATGGGAGGATCGAATTCGGTAAATATTAGAGAGATTAAGGTGGGAACATTTGTGTTTTGTGAAAAAAAATTAAATTGAAACATAAAAAAATTCAAAAAAAAACATTTTCACAAAAATCTCTCTAATACTTACTGAATGCGATCATGTATCCGGAAAAATCTTACTCAAAAAATGGAGCACCTAACTCCCACATTAGAACACAAGAAGGCACGCAAGAGACCTGGCTAACCCTCATGAGAAGGGAAAGGCGTACCTGGATTGCTCCAAAACTGTTAACAAGAATCTTCTATCTACAAGAGAAACTTCCCCAAGAAACACAAGCACAGATACCTCTGCAACCCCAAACCTCCAAAATTCTCCCTTTCATGATGAGATTGGAACAGCTTCGACCAGCCTGGAGAAGTAGAACTGCGTAGTGATCAGCCCCCTCTTGCTGATCTTCCATCCAACCTTCTCCAGCGCGCGCTCCACGTCCTTCTCCGCGTGCAGATACGCCCTGGTTGCCTTCGACGGCCCCGGGAAAAGCTCCCCAATTCTCTTCAGCAGATCGTAGTAGAATGTCTTGGGCGCGAAGCTCAGAAGCAGCCTCCGCTCCGCCAGGGACGCGAGGTGGGCGACCATCCCGTCCGCCTTGCTCTGCGGGTAGTGTATGAGCACGTCCAGGCACACCACGGTGTGGTACTTCCCCTGCAAGCTCTCCAGATCGCTCACCTCAAACTTGGGCATCTGGACGGGCATCGCGTCCCCACCGCCGGCCCCGCCGCCCAGGGCCTCCGCGGCCCTCCGCTGGGCCTCCGCCACCATGGCCGCGGAGATGTCGCTGGCCGACACGATGGCGCCCTCCCGCGCCAGCGGGATGGCGAGGCTTCCCGTGCCGCACCCAGCGTCGCAGACGGTGACCCCGGCGAGGGGCTCGCCGTCCTTGAGCATGGAGATGGTGGTCTCCACGGTCTTGGCGTGGCCGAGGCGGATGTCGAGCTGGACCTTGTTGACGCCCTCCGTCGTCTCGCCGTAGATCTTCTTCCAGCGCTGGAACCCGGTGTTGTTGAAGTACTCCCTGACCACCTCCTTGTCCCGCCACCGACCTCCTCGGCCTGAAGGCGGCGGCGGCGCTCGGGGTCGTGAGGGAGAGGGCGGCGGCGAGCGCCGCGACGGAGCCGCCCCCGAGGACGGCGAGAGCGGCGGGGCTGTCGATGGCGGGGATGTCGGCGGGGGTGGTGAGAGGGGGAGGGCGGGGATCCTGGTGGAGATGGGGTGGGGGAGGTGCAGGCGGTTGGGGCACAGCGCTGGGGCGGGGACGCGGTGGGCGAGAGAAAGCGGCGGCGAGGGAGGTTGGTGATGGGGGTGCCGGAAGAGGAGACCAGAGAGAGGGCAGCCATCGTCCTCTGCTCTGCTCTGCTCTGCTCTCTCTCTCTCTCTCTCTACTGTGCTCTGTGTTTGGTGTTTCTCTCTCTAAACCACCGGCCGCGGCGGCGGAGGAGGAGATGCCGCGGCAAATATTTGAGATTTTGATAGGATAAGGCGGGCGCTGTGGGATTGCGATTCCCATTGGTACGTTGGTGATAAAGCGGTACTCTGTACCGCCGGCACAGTTTTGCTCAAAGTTGCTCTTTTTAAATGACAAAAATATACTCTCCAATTTTTTTTTTTTTTTTCTCTTTTAGAAGAACGGGATGCTGTTCTTTCCGCCACCTTTTGCTCCATTTCAATTCCTGGCTTCACGTCAAGAAGGAAATAAACACTGCCGTTTAATTTGAAAGAATAATTTTCCAAGTCCGTAGATAAAATTGTGGGGAACTGCTGAAGCTTTGTTCTTTGTTTTGTGTAGAACTCTGTAAGTTTCAAGGCCAAGGAGAGTTGGGCGTATCGAAAGACTCGACTGATTCAAATTTCTCTTGACATGATATAGTATAGAACGTATTGTACCAGATCAATACATTTAGCTCTCACTCAAAATATTATACTCGCACCTGACATCGACAACTCAAAATCCTTTTATAGTATGTGGAGAGTTAAGGATAGTTTGTCTCATTAAGGCCCACTAATTCAACACATTTGGGTGGGAGAATAGAGGCTACATCCCGCCATCCTCTCGCTCCCTTTTAACGGCCCATGCAGAAGAAGGGGAATGGGTATAGTCCATCCAAGTCCAATCTCCTCGACCCCCTTGGGCCGCTAGTGTTTAGTCCAGAACTAATATAAGTAGCTCTTTGGGTCACTCATCCTCGAACAACCCTCCATGGTCAAGATTGAATCTTCGGCCTCCGAATTTACAGTAAGATTCGTCCCTACAATGTCAAGGGTGCGGCCACACCCACAACTAAGCACGTCCCTACTACGTTAGGATAAAGCCACACCAACTGTCTGACATATCTCTATCGTGTTAGAACATAGTCTCGCCACCTACCCAACACACCCCCTCTACCCTAAAGATGGCAACAGCCACATGGCTTCTCCCATGTCCAACGGGAAGGGTTAGATAACACTCTAAAACCCTCTATTGAGACCACACCAATCTTACATGCACTCCTAACTACTCTCCATAGTCATACAACATGGTCCATAGAGCGACAATAGACATGGGAGAACCCCCAACAAGCGCGTGGCCAGTGAGCAAAGGAAAAAAAAGGGCAAAAAAAATAAGATAAGTGAGCTCTTCACTCCCACACACTTGCACAAGCGCATCCAGGGCCTCTCTTTCTCTCCATCCAACCATCTTTTGTTCTAACTAATTCTTTGATTTGATCATTAAAAAAATTCCTCCAAAATCATTGTACGAGACTCCCTGAACTTGAACATCAAAAAATTCCCTCCAAAATCACTCACGAGACTCCGTGACCATTGTCAATATAGGTGTGAAAACCATTCCCAATGTCAACAAATCTAAGAACTTGTAAAAGATCAGAGGGTGAAAAACCAACACCAACGACCACTTTTCGACCGTACATATATATATATATAATATATATGCTACCAAGGTCTTAAGTCTAGCTTCGGATGCTCTCTCTCTCTCTCTCAAAAACAAAACACACCCTTTTGCATGTAACCATCATCCAATCACGACCACACTGATGAAAGAAACGACGGTGTACGGCAACACATTCTGAACCCAATTACGCATTTCGTTCTCTATGCATTTCAACTGAGATTGCATGATAATGTAAGCATTAGGGGAGAAATGAGATATATCTGAATATTAGGGGGGAAATAAGATATCTAAAGATAAAAAAACTCAAAGATCGAGAAGCTGGATGACAATTTTTTTTTTGCATTCCAGTAACAATTTGATTAACAAAACAAAATGGAGGGATGCCGAGAAGTACTTCGGAGATTCCGTTTGGTGAGCCTCAGCTTGTTTCATCAGACGAGTATAAAATTGTGGATTTTCATACCAAACCGCAGGTCCATGAAAAATATGGAGAATTTCCGATTGAAAATGGAAGGATAATAACATGAAATTTTCATCCCCTCCAAAAAAAATAATTTCAGATCACATGCCCACACCGACCGCGAGAAATGGCGGTAGATCTTGAATAAATATCAGCGAGTCACAGCAACTCTTTCCGGCAAAACAACAGCAGCATACCTCCAATGGGATTTCCCATCTGCTCTGTCAGAAACGGCAAAATCTCATATTAGCTTCGGAAGCCATCCTTTGGAAAAAGTACATAATAGAAGAAGAAAAAAATAGTTAAGCCTGTACCATTGTGAAAGAACATATTCTCAATTAAACAAAAAAAATCCACCGCTGGAACATTAAAACCAGAGGCAGGGAAGAAAAGAAATAAGAACCACATGAAAAGGGTGGATCTTGGCATTTGATGCCAGACCTGATGACAGAATGCAACTCTTTACCTTTCGGTCGTGCAAAAAAAATTAAACATAAAGCTGTAACTCTACATTGGTTCTTTCTCCTACAAAATCAAACACTCTAGACGAAGGGAAATGCTGATTGCAAGATCATTCTTGCAATAGGACTGATGTGAATTGCTTGGAAAGCAATCCCATTAGCTGGAGATTGTAGTTCTGTTTTTCCAATTGGCGAAGGTATTGCTCTCTAACCAATCCACTTCAGTCTTATTGTCAGAGAGCGACGTGTCGTGACTAAGGATGAAAACATGATGATTGCAAAGAAAAGGACCATCAGTCCATAAGACGATGTTCCGCAAGCAAAAAGGGTCCTGCATTGGCTTCATACACTTGGCCTACTGTTGATTTGTGTCTGACTTCGACTAAGAACATCTACACACTTTTATGGGGAAAAACAAGGTAACTTATCTTCGCTACTGAAAGTCGCAAGGTAATGCATTGGCTTCATCTACCATACACTTCGATGGGCAAAAAAGGTAACATCAACTAAACATTACAACTCCAATCCCAGTGACCTTCCATCAACCCAATCAGGTTCCAAAACAGGGCTTCTAAGATATATACACATAATCGACAGCTTCATGCCTTATGACATAAGGGAATTGCTCGTCTCGTGGTTAAAAGAGAGTTTTTAAGAAAAGGGGGATAAAATGATTTTAGAACATTTGTGCATGCATGCGCAGCATCTCATCGATCAACTTAGGAAAGATTATTTACCACAAGCCCAAGATATTATTACCTAGAAGAATACTACTACGCACACTTTTTACCATTTTTTTCTACCACATTCACAAGGATTGCAGAAGTTGGTTATAGCACTAGGGCTTGGCTTGATCCAATTCAAATCGGAATCGGAATCAGAATCAGCTTAGAATTGGGCTGAAATCAGACGATCTCAGACCAATTATACCAGCTCAGGTCAATTCCGGTTATTTACCATTTTTCTTTAAATTAAAGGAGGGATCAATTTTCCCTTGAAACCAGATCTGCCTTGGCTATCAAACTCAATCTGTCAAATCAGATTGGAATCAGCCAAGCATGGAAAGTATGCTCATTCAGAGCTGTCCAATCAAAGAGTCAGATGACTCTTATTAGAGGCACCTCCAGCAAAAGCTGCAAAAATATGCAGTCCCCTTCATGAATTTGTCAAAAAAAAAGTATAGAAGGTAGTTTGCCCATGAAATCTGCAGATGATAGGATTGTGATTAATAAAGAAAACCTGTAGAAGTGGAGACAGAACTAGTGCTTAGCAGAAGAGGATCACGGCCAAGCCGAAGGTTCAGGTGATCATTTCTCATGTGACCCACTACTCCAGTCTTCAAAAGTATAATTGTCAAATCAAAAGCGCATGCAATGGATGAAACAAACAAATACTTCTTTCAGTTTTACCTATCAATTAGCAAACAATTATTGAAAAATAGAAGCCTATGGACAAGGGAAAAGCTGCAACAAATCAAGCCCAGCATAATTCATCTGATGAAATAAGATACAGCAATTTATTTTGAGTGAACCAAGAGAGAGAGAGTGTGTGTGAGATTATACTTACTATCTTCTAGCAATTAGCCCAACACCTGATACCCTGACATGAGGAAAAAGAGAAAACATACATATAAGTCGGCTCATGTTGACTGAAGCATGTTGTCCATGATACCAAAAACTGCAAAGATACATTACCTTCCCTGCTGCTTGCCTCCATTACCTTGTCTCCCATTGCTTGATCCCTTGTTTTGGGAAGAAGACAAGGCTGCTCTATCCATAATTGATTCCTTCTCAGCCATGACATTGAAAGATTTATGACCAGACCGGGCCTCAAAGGTTGAACCATTCTGTTCCTGGGGACCTTTGTTTTGCTTATTTTTAGATCTGAGACATCATGAATGATATTAAAATTGACACCATTTTTCTGTTGATTATGTTTCGTTGAAATATGTGGGAGCTTGCCAGATGAATCCGGAGGGTTCACCAGCCCAGCAGTTTCTGTGCTTGCAAAATTCCTCCCAGCCTTCAGTTCTGCAGATAAATCCCTCCTTAGACGGTGGGCCTGTGCAACAGGAGTCACAGCAACGGATGGTAGCATTGATGAATAAGGTGTGAAAGCAGCTGCTGCTGCCGCAACCTTCGCCACAGCTGTTGTAGCAGATATAATTTCTTGGGCTCCTTCACGGAGGTGAATGAAGTCACCTTCAATAACAAACAGCTGGCATAGCATAGTAAAACAGGTCAGTGAGAATAAAAATGGAAGGCATTGAAAACTTCAAGGATGAGATTGGTTGAACTTACCTCTGGATGGCGAGCCACGAAATCATCAAGTTTCCCATATTGTTTTCTGTAGTCATGCCAATGAAGTGGAGCAAGCATCTTCCCTAGTCTATTAGGCAACTGTGAATATCAGGAAAAATAAAGAGCCTTTTTAATTTGGCCTTTCAGGAAGCAAACCAGAGCAAAGACCAATCAGCGGTTCAAGTTAACTCACAGTACTACTGATTCTGATTCCACCACTAGATCCAGCAGGAATAACACGAACAAGGCAAGCTAACAATGCTCTCTCATCAAGGAGAGTTGGTTCAGGAACCTTCCTGGATGTCGATGAACCTGTTTGTACAGCTGCTGCAGACAAGTCAGGCACTGTAACAGCATCAGCATTGCATTCAATCACATCAATTGGATTAAGTGAATGATCTTTAACAGTCAATGACACATTGGCAGCTGATTTTTCTTCCGATGCTGCAACCTGCCCCTGCAGCTGACTGGCTGCAGGTATTGCAGTCTCACCATTTAGCTGCAAATACAAAAGGCAACACAAAATATGACCTCAGAAGCAGAGTGACCAAGCACCTAAATCCTGTCACAATTCCTTCCAGTAAGGAAAGAGGCAGGACTCAAATGTCAAATAAGATAGGTGTTAAATAAACCTTGGTTTTGCTACTCTTTTCTGTCATATCCAACCCAAGGGCAGACTGAAAATGGGAATCTTCGTGTGTGCTCTCCTGGGTCACCTGAGACATGTAGGCATTATCATTCGCGGCAAAGTCCTGAGTCAAAAAATAAACAAAAATGACATGCTGGTATGTTAATGAGATTCAAAAGTAAAAATTGGAATTTGTAATTGAGCAGTTTCATCAATAACCTGCATTTTCCCATCAGATCCATTGGAGACAGTTTCAGAACCATGTCTTTGGTTTTTAAGAGGCTCTAAATAGTCTGGATTGACAGCTCGCTGCTCAACTGAGATCTCAAAACTGTGATGATCATCTGATTTCAAAAGATTTTGCTCTGCTTGAGAGGGCTGTGGACTCTGGCTGGAAATCTGATGAATATCTGATACTGCCTAAAGACAAACAAATTTCAAAATCAAAAATCATGTAAGTACAAAGAAAAAAGAAAAACAATAGGAAACAATAGGTCTTCTAATTATCTATCTCATATGCTACCTGCTGATTCTGCCAATGCTGTTGAGAAGAAACTGTTGGCACTGATTGAAAATATCCTATCTGACTTTGAGGAACATGTGAATTCGCTTGGGCCACAGACTGTGATCCATGAGGATGCATAACAAACGGGTGGGGCGCAATTACTTGACCAGGTGGAAGAAAAGCACCCATGCCCAGCATAGAAGATGGAACAACAGGAACTCCAGGCACGTGCTCAGACTGTTTTCATTATGGAAACATGAAGAAAAACTAAAAAAGTTAAAATGTTCCAAAATTTTATCCAGAATAAACAACCTCAACGTCGGTGGTATAACATATAAAAAAACAAGTTTCTTGTTCATTATAAGATATATAGTGTTGATCAGCAAAATAATGCAAACAAAATGCTAATTCCAGTTCAGAGTTCACCATTCATCAATAAATCAACAATATTCAGATGCAAATGATTATTACTGCATAAAGGATGAAAGTAGATGGCATTGATCTTAATTTTCTCTTATTGGTTAGCCTACAGCATGACTATTAATTAGATTGTTGAAGAAAATAAGATGAGTAAGACTTCAAGTTAATCACAATGACAAAAGACCACACAAAGAAACAGGCTGGGCACAGTTATCTAAGCTCAAACAAATTATTGTTCCTAGGTTATTTGATGCAGAGGGGGACCTAATCCATTAGAACAGTAGGTTAGTCAATCTATGCATCAACTTCCCCTCTCCACCATTTAATAACTTTTCTCTGTTTTCTTTGCTTCTATTTTGCTTAAAGGCTGCATTGAACACTGCAGAACCAAGATGACATATTTCTTCAGTGCTTTCCCCCTTTTCATTATTCAACTAGTTACTTATTTCTAGGTAGGTCAGTTAGATCATGGAAACACAACTAAAGGTTCTTGGAAAAACAAGTTAGCTCACACAGAGATACACTAACTGGAAAGAGAGCCAGTTTGAGTTGGTTAAATCTCTTTACTGTAGACAAAACCAGCCATATAGTCATGATTAGAAACAAAGACCAGTCACGAGTCAGCAAACATTCATCCTAGTTCCACTTGTTAGCAGTTATATGCACTTTCTTCATTCCTTCCTGTTGTCTATTCCCTCTTATTTATTTTATAATCTAAAGGTTTCTATATATACTAAACCAACGCACGCATGTCCAA